>VZTD01001606.1:0-134302 GCA_013397725.1 Rhagologus leucostigma
TCAATGATCCAGAACAAAAATGTCCACATCCCCAACGTGGAGCACTTAACATGCCAGTACATTCAGAACTTTGGGTATCGGGAAGAAATGCACTTTGGGAACATTAGACCAGAAGACTGTGAAAAAGAGGATCTGAAGAAAATCAACTTCCTTATTATATTAACATTTGTGTTGGTTTTATCTGTGATCATCATTGGCGTGGGTTCATTTTTTTGCTTCCGCAGGCAAAACTTTAGCCATCAGTTTAAAGCATAGGAACACAAAATGCCTTGAAAACTGAAGAAATCAGGTGCTACCCTGGTACTGTGTAGAAATGAAGGATAAAATTCTCATCTTTGAGTTTTAGCTGTGGATTTTAAGATGGTTTTGAAGTGCCCCTGAACTGCACCACTGTAGTGGTCTGGGTTGCAGGCACTGGAAGGAGAATTTGCTCTGTTTTGTACTTGCTTCATTCACATGCAGATCTGCTTAAAAGATTACACAGTGTTAGCAGAGGCCGCTGAAAAGTGCTGCTGTTGTTTTGAGGGATGTGTAATTCAAACCAGTTCAGAAGAAAAAGGTCTCTAAGATCTTGAGACCTGAGACTTTTCACTAAGCTCAGATGATGACATCAAGCAATTAGGAAATCCCTTCTCAAAGTTGTGTGCCTCCACAAGATGTTTTGATTTAGTCTGAGCTTTGCTTTTCCCTAGCTGGTTAGCTCCTAACCCTTCTGAAACTGAAATCATACAAAGATACAACCAGAGTGGGTCAAAACATAATCTTCACTCAGTGCAGTTGGTTCAAATTCCCCTTGAGTTTAAAACAATGAGAATTTAGCTAAAAAAACCCAATAACAGCCAAACAAAAACCAAATGAAAATTATAAATAATGTCCACTGTGATCCTGGCTACTATTTAGAAAATCCACAGCTGACCATGGAAACCAAAGACCATGTGACAAGAACCTCTTTGGATACCTCCTGTTATGTGTTAAGATGTTGCTCCAGTCACTGGGGCAAGACGTGAAAGGTAGAGAAGGTCAATTAGTTCTGGCACTTAGTACCCACGAGGGATGTAAAAGAAATCTCAAGCATGAAACAACTGCTGATATGTTACCCAGATCTGCTCAGAAGGTCACAGGTCCACAGTTTAACCAAAAGAGGGGTATTGTGCCTCTCACGTGCAATACATATTTAACTGGGTATAATGTGAAGAAATTAATCTCTGGGGTGAATACTTTTCGAAAGAAAAATCTTGGAGAATGAATTTCAACCAGCTAGCATTGGACTGAAATGCTTACATGTCTAAGGAAACCTGTGGGAAATTCACAGCATACAGTTGCATTTCAATGCAAAAGAATAATATATCTATTTTTAAAGGTCGTGGAAAGTTAGACTGCAAAAAGATACCGTTGTGAAATGATACACAGAGAACCTAGTCCTGTGCCATTATTCAGATCAGGTGATGGCTGTGTCACCCTAAAATGATACTACAGTCTAGAGGACAGGCTGTAAGAAAAGCTATGTAGATCCTCATTCTGTGATGGGTTTAACATGGCCAACATGCTGAAAGCTGGCACTGACATGTATTTTGTTCTGTGCCCTGACAGAAGATTCACCCTTTTGAAGTGAAGAAAAGCTCACCAAGAGTGGCAGCCTGACCTGCTAATGGGGTGCAATGGCTTCAAAAAGGAACTATATCAGGTCTTCTGTTAATGCCAGAAATTGTGCATTAAGGCATATAAGAGAAATAGAGGTCAAACCAAAACCTGTCCAGGTGAATAACTCAGAGTCAAATTGCTGCTTCATTTCTGTTTCTTCAAGCTAGTGAATGTAAAAATTAACACACTACAAAAAGGTGTACGATTTTATTTTCAAAGCAGCTATGTAAGAAACTGGCTGGTGGATTTCACTGGGGAATTTTGTATAATAAAAACATCTTTGAATTTTGTAAAAAGCACAGGGTTGTGAATACATTAAAACACCAGTTTGAAATGCTCCACAGATCAAAAGAAAAGCCTTCCTATTTTTCTGTGGTGTTCAGACTCCACCTTAGACCTTTACCTTCTGGTCCTGAAGAAGGAACAGCTGCTCCTTTTCTTAAGAGTGCAATCAATGGAGACCAGGGAGATCTGCTGAAGAGGTAGGCAAAAATTTAAAATAGGTTCTTCAGAGAACTTGTGGATGACCCATCCCTGGAAGTGTCCCAGGCCGGGCTGGATGGTGCTTTGAGCAAGCTGGTCTAGAGGAAGGTGTCCTTGCCCATGCAAATGGGGTTGGAACTAGATGGTCTTGCAAGTCGTTTCCAACCCAAACCACTCTGTGAATCAAGTGATTCTACAAATTTGCACAAACCATCAGCAGCAATAGTGGCTGATGTAATATCTACAAAAGCCCATGCTTGGGCCCATCATCGGCTCAAGCCTTTATTCAAGTAGGGAAATAAAGTCTAGTCTTTAGTCCCTAGTCTCTAGTCTAGTAGATGGCACAAGCATCAGTCCCAGGAACTAGCTGGAAGTCCAGCGTTGAAGTTGCTGAGCTTTTCCCTCAGTGTGAAGGCAAGCTGAGCTGTGTGCCCAGACACAGGTTAATTTGCCACATACTGAGTATATGGCTTTCGTGTCAAGCATGGCAATCTCCTTCTCAGAGCCAGTACTAACTTGACTATCACGGCTGGAATTAGTTAATAACCTGATGACACAGTCAAACTTTAAGTTTAATTAATAGTTTTCACACTGCTTTTGTTTGGCTCTCCCAAAAGGAAGTGCTTGTTATTACTAAACATCTGGGACTAATTAGATTTCTATTGACTTCCCTGGGAGCAGAAACAGTTTTCTCAAGTATAAGCCTCAGGAGTAAAATGCAGCATGGCTTGTTTGGATTTTTCTGTTAGCAGCATAATCAACCAAGAAGTGACATGACCCTGCTCATCTAAATAGCCAATTCTATTATTCTGGATGGGGTGAGCAGCAAGAGGGGGAAAAAACCATGAATAAAATAGCAGAGAGGAAAAACAGGGAGAAATGTGAGCCCTGCATTATATTAGTCATCAAAATAGGGGTGTGTAGCTGACAGCCCCAGCTCTTGCCTTCCCTGTTACTGGGTCTCCAAGAAGCCCAAATGTCAAAGTACCTGATCCTGCATGAAACGGGGATGTTACTCACACATTACACATCTTCCCACCAGTCAGCCCCATTTTCCTGATATGGCATGGTTTAACGAAGAAGAAAATTAACCCTGTCCCAGCTGACAGCAGGATAGTAGGCATGATACAGGCTGTTTTGACTGGAATTTTGCAAGCAAGAATTTACACCCTCATTCACTGCTTTTTCATAAAGTCCTTGCAACAGACTTTGTTGATGCAAAGAAAGCTCATGTTGCTAAGCCAAGGAATATTGTCCTTGGATTCTGGAATATGTAATAAAGCATTTGGGACTCATGCAGCCAATGCCATGTTTTGGGGTTTTTTTAACTGTTTCATGCAACAAGTGCCTTCCTGTTGGCAGGTGTTTGCACGGTATAGGACAGTAGAAACACAGAAACACAGAATGGTAAGGGACCTTAAAGACCATCTAGTTCCAGCCCTCCTGGCATGGAGAGGGACACATTCCACTATACCGGATTGCTCAGAGCCCCATCCGACCCGGTCTCGAACACTTATAGGGATGGGGCAACCTGTTCTAGTGTTTCACCACCCTCTGAGTAAAGGATTTCTTCATAACATCTAATCTAAACATGCCTGTTATCGGGTAGATATAAGTACTGGAAACATAAGAAACACTAGAAAGACTAGAAACAGAGAGAGGCCCTAAAAGTTTAGCGAGTCATGACTCATGTTAGCCATCCATAGAAAATCAAGTTTCAGTTTCCAGGAGTACTGGCTTTTTTTTTCTGCAAAGCCAAGACAGTACTCTAACAGAGTACGGGGGCCTCTGGCTACAGACTTCCCTGCAGGGACTCTACTCAGCCCTAAACTAGCCACAGCAGGTTACCATACAACACACTAAGTGCCTTCTAATATTTTGGGAGCCCAAAGCATTTGCTTTCCTGTTATATCTAATCCTCATGTAATTCAGTACCCTCTTACTTTCCTGGGGAGAAAAAAAGTGACGCAACAACTTGGATCCCCTGTATCTCCAGGAGAAAGAAACCAGGCAAGGTATCCTCTGGCCATATTATTTTCCATAAACAATTACCTATTCTGTTTGTGCACACATGTGCAAAGGCACAGACATACACGGGCTAGTTTAAGAAATAGATAATTTCAGGATTAGCTTTGTTTAATCTAAATTAGAACAGCCTGTGCTAAACGATCATCTGTAATAACAAACAGCCTGTGGTGCTGCTGCCTGTGGATTCCTATTTCATTCCTGTCCACGTGAAACATTTTGATCAAGATTTTCAAAAGTGATCACTGATTTATTTCAGATGCCTAAGTTTGCAGCCTGTGTCTTGCCAACCCTGAAACAAGTCACATTTTCCAGAAAACTGGGTCCGTTTCCTCTCAAAACCAAGGCTCTGTGGTATGTCTTATACAAGCCCCAGGAAAAAAAAATGAGGTTGTCTAGATGTATATATAATTATATCACTTAGAGCCTTCTAATGGTAGTTTCTGCTCTGCCAGAGTTGTTTGGAGCATCTGAATAGCTGAAAACCAGCAAAGCTACCGTCAACACCTCCTCTGGCCTGTAGTCTGCCCTCAGAAGGACCATATTAACCTGAGTTAACTATCCCCCCGCTCTCACTCACGTCCTCAGCTATTGTTGTGGGTAAATTTGAGTGAAAAAAGGAAAAATAGTCATAAGAAAAGAACAAAAATTAAGTGTAGTGTCTGCAGCTTCCTGTCAATGCTGCAACTATGCAGCCAGAGCAGATTTTGGTCCCATGGGTCCTGGATTGGTGAGGGAACAAATACATTTTGCCAAGAAAAAAGAGGAATGAGAAGAGTTTAGAGCCATCAAAGTGCTCAGAGTGAGTGATGGGGAAAGGAGGAAACAAAGTGTTGGTGTAATTCCCTCTGAAAAGTGAAGAAATGACAATACTCTAGAGGAACCAGCAGTGGTAGGTGCTTACCCACTTCTCCCTGAGAGTTTAGTGAAGCTTCACCCCATCTCTTGTAGAGGAAAGGTGAGAAAAGAGCCTAGGAGACAGATAATAATGGAACAGAAATGAAGGATGATAGAAGAAGTGAAAGATGAAAGGGAAATGGAGTAGACAATAGAGTTTTAGTACAATTCATGTCTGCATGATGGGTAACAGAGAAGTGTAACGGGAAACTGAAGAGCATCGAAGACATAGAGATAGGAAAAGATTTACAAAGAGGTAGTCAGAGCTGAGCTGTGCAGATCAGGGAGAGACACAGGTTAGACAACATGCTGGCTGCTTACAAGTGTGTGATGCATGAAAACGGAGCAGGACATCAGTTCGTGCAGGGTGGCAAACAGAAGTGTAAAGTAAACAGGGAAATGGCATGAAGCTGCAATGGGAGGAAAAAGAGACAGAAGAATTTTCTGAGGAGGGTCTGTCAGACTGTGCAACACTCTTTCACAAGGAAGGATAGTCGGAGGCTGATGCAACACGACACTAATGAAAATTTTGGCAAATAATGCGGGAACAGTCCTGCAACAATGGGAGAGTCACTTTTCTCCCGAGCTATTGTTCATGGCAGTCCTGCTGCATTGCAGAGCCAACCTAGTTCCACAGATTTCCTCCTCCTGTCCATGTCTAGCAGTCATTGCACCGAAGACACGTGTTTGGGAGATGCATGGGAGACTTTATTGCAGCCTTTCAGTACTTTAAGGGACTTCATAAAAAAAAAAAACAACAGTTTTTTAAATGCGCTTTTCAAATGGGACATGGAGGAACAGTTTTAAACTAAAAGAGGGGAGATTTGGATTAGACATGAGGAAGAAATTCCTTACTATGATGGGGGTGAGGCACTGGCACAAGTTGCCAAGAAGCTGTAGATGCCTCATCCGTGAAAGCCAGGTTGGATGGGACTTCGAGCAATCTGACGTAGTGGGTGGCATTCCTGCCCATGGCAGGGGTATTGGAACTAGGTGATCTTTAACGTCCCTACCAACCCAAAACACTTTGTAATTCTATGATTTTCCAGTTCATAAGCAGTATACTTTGTGAAGAAACATTCTGGGAAGTGGCTAGAGAGGAGATTCCTCTCTGCAGTTCCAGACTTTCCTGGAAAATGGAGGACAGAAGGGAGTCCAGGGTGCTGGAGACAGGACCAGGGAAGAAGAGGATTTCATTTTCAGGTAGGAAACCCAACAAAGAGAAGAAAGTCTGGGACAGACAACAGGGTAGGAGGTGTGGCATGAAGAGAGCAGAAGAGGAGTAAGAATAGCTAAACCAGGATTTTGGAATACAAATCACAGAATCACAGAATAGTTCAGGCTGAAAGCGGCCTCTGCAGATCGTTCAGTCCAACCCCTCTGCTAGAGCAGGTTCACCTAGAATATCTCCAGAGAAGGAGACTGGATGGGCAGTTACAAGGAAGACAGCATCAACTCCTCCCAGGAGGATTCAGTTGAAGGACAAGGTATTTCTGCTGCAAGTTGCAACTGCAGAAGATCCTATTAAACATAAGGAAAAAAAGCCTTAACAATGAGAGAGGCTGAACTCTGCAAAATCCTTGTAGACTTTCAAAACTCCTCAGGGCAAAGCCCTGAACAACCAATTCTGACAGTGAAGTTGGCCCTGCTTTTATCAGGCAGCTGCACTGGGTTTTCCAGAGGCTCCTTCAATCTGAATTATTCCCCAAATCTTTGCAAAACAGAGATATGGGTCATGCACTTAGGTGAGGAACAGAGTAGCAGAGAAACTTTGGAGCAACAGAGCCTGCAAGCAGTATCTGCTCCCTGTACTGATGCAGTAAAAGGAGTTTTACAGTAGAAGTGTCCAGAGAGATGGCGAAAGTGGTTGATGATGTCACATGCGGGCAGAGCTGGTCAGATTATTGAAGTCTGAGTTCACATCATCTTTCTTTTTTGTTTGTTTGTTTGTTTTCATTTTTTTGTAGCCCAAAATTAAAATTAATATTTTCAAAATTTTCCATGAAAATTCTAAAAAATGTGAGGTTGCGAAATGTGTCCTTTATAAGGCCAGAGCTTCAGTTTGAATTCAGATATTCCTACTGCAGCAAGCACATTCTCTTATAATAGAATAAAGTAATCATTGCAACATTGTTTGCTTTTGCTATCTTTGTTCAAGAGTAGATGAGGAAATGTCTCAATCAGCTAATGCTAAATAACATCCCTCCCAGCTATCATTAAAACAAAATAAAGCAAAATAAAACAAAACAAGTAAAAAAATATATTAGGCTGTGGAAACTATGTAAATGTTTTCATATTTTTACACTTCAATTAGTGCTGAGACACAGGAAGAGCATAAAATAAAATAATGGTAGTAAACTTATGGAATTTCAGAAGAAACCTATCAGGTAAGATTTTAGTTTTAAAATGTTTTTTACCGTAAAACTTCTTTCCATCATGAGTACTTATATCATAATTCGTGCTTTTTAAAATATTTACAAGTTTTATGACTCCGCTGCTTTTCACTTTAAAATGTTGTTACAAAAAATTCTGGCAAGAGCCATAGATTGAGGAATTTCAAACCTCCAGCTTCATTAATCGTTGTTTACTCTTGGAAAAAGCTCCTTGTAACAGACTTTAGCATATGTTTCTTGCCTTACATATGTGATTCAAGGCCATATGTTTCCTCTAATCTGCCCCTTGTGTTTAACCACAGACATCAGGCAAGTTATTGCATTGCTGAACTGGACCAAACATGTCTTAATCGAGCTCCCTTCCTGTTTGGAGGGAATGATGCCCAGTTAGGTGAAGTTCCAGGTGCTTTAATTGCCTCTCTAGATATTTAAATCCAAAATATAAATCGTTACTGCCCTTCTACAGTTGCTGATTCTTCCATCTGGTGCCTAAAGTCTGCAGAGGACAGTGTTTAATGTTGCAATTACCTATGAATTTCACAATCTGTTCGTTGGCGCATTCAGAAATGCCACAAAGAGCACAAAACCATTTATACCTGTGCAAGCCCCAACAGGGCTGTCATGTTTAGAATCCCTGTACCACATCTCCTAAGCGGGTAAACATCGCCAAAGCGTCACTGCTGGAAAAAGCTCTGTGCAAAGTGCATCTGGAAGAAGACCTGCCATGATAACTCCATGCCTAGATGACCAAACCAGTTCCCTTCCCTACTCTGATGGGTATTTTCTATTCCCCAAGTAGTGCCTTCCTTGGCAGTCCTCGGGGAACACTATCTGGATCCTATCAATTTATCCTTATTTTTGTCTCCATTTATAGGATGTTATGCTCCTTAAAGGGCATTTAAGTAATCTCTGGAGAACTGAACACAACAAATTGGCCACTGGGACTGCAGAAGCAGAAGGGAAGACCCTGAGCAAGACTGCTGGGAAGTACCATCCTCCCATATTTCTTGATGTACTACTTAAAGCAATTCCCTTCCTGCAAGGAGCACTGAGCCACGGTGTGCCATACTCTGCATGGTGCTCTGAACAAGAGGCTGTATGAGAGAAGGGAAAGAAAAGTCACCACAACTTTCAGTCACGGTGTTTCATGTGGAAGGTCTGTGGATGTGAACCAGTGGTCAGTTCTGTCTCCCTCTCTAGCACAAACTTTGAGGCATATAAGTCCCTGAGGAAGGATAAAATGAAAGTGCCACCATGAAGGAGTACATCAGCATAGCCCAGGGTATCTAAAAGGCAACTGAACCCCAGTTTGTGGGTATCCAGTCAAGCTCACTGTTGGATAAGAACTCAGAATTAGTTCAAAAAACAGAGGCTGCAAGTGCTTTGCTTTAACTGGTTGATATGCTAGACCTGATCTCTGAAGTCTGATGTCAGCTTACTCTCTCAAGAAGTAACCAAAACTAGAAATCAGGATAAACTTTCACCAAGGAAGGTTTTGCACAGCTCTCTGGCTGTGCACGCCCAATGTCATGTTGTCTTCTTTGTTTACTTTTCCAGCCTCCTGCTTCCTTCGACTGCTCAAAAGGAAGCTTTCCAGTAGATGCAATAAAAGTGCAATGACATCACGTTGGTGCATTAGAGAATGTGTCACTTTGTTTGTTTTGTATCATGTACTTCCAGCTGCTTTTCAGTAGGCCTCAGGATTCACCCACACAAAGCATTCTCAGATGTTTCCTAGCAGAGTGCCCAACTGATGCACACTTAAACAAATCGCCGACTGCTGTCTGTGGAGCAATGCTTTCAGCATCTCATAGACCAAAGGGTGGTTTTTTCTTACCACTTCTTCTTTCACAACTTGCTCGTTGCAATTTTGGTCTTGTGCAAGAGTTGTTATGGGAATAAAGTCTTATCTCAAAGAAAGATCTTGCTTTATTTGGATTAAATAAAATGAGCAGATCTTCCTATCTTTCCTCCTCCAATAATAATAAAAAAGGTTTTATTCCATTAATAAAGCCTAAAAGACATGCCTAGCACATAGTTAAGTTTCCTATATAAACATCCAAACCTCTCTTGCTCTTCCACTGCACTGTTTCAGACACCCCACAAGTTAGAAATAAATCCACAACATGCTATCCGCATTGGGAAGTCATGAAAATTATTTTTCTGATTAAACCAGTGCAGTTTTTGAAGATGTCTCAGCTGCAAATGAATGAGGTCAAGTTACAATCTGTTCACCAGCCAAGACCTCACAGCTCTCTACACCTCTCCTTGCTTGTGAAGCAGTTTAAAACATTTTCGTGTTTTACTTGACAAATGGGACAGGCTAAGACTATCCGCAGTATCATTAACATCCTGACTAGGGATAATTTATTAGGACACAACTCCGTGGCAGCTGCTCCTATCTGCCTTGTGCTGTCTTGCTTTACAGAGCTCCCAGGTTTGCTCCTCAAGAACCAAGGTCTCAAGAATAAGGTTACAAAATCTGGCAGAGTTTTCTAGCCAGACACTATGAGAGTGCTCAGAGAGGATCCAAGAGCAACTGGGAAAGGTGTGAAAAATGGGACCTTTACAGAAAGGTTGTGAGAGCTGGTTCACAGAGGAAGGGAGAGAATTAAAGCATATAAGCAGAAAAGGAAATTCTGAATCAGAGGGGAAGAAGGAAGAAACACACATAAAATGTAAGTCAAATGTTGGGTGAATTTTTACAGTCTCACTGGTGGCATAGATGTAAATGTGTGCTGGGATGAATCCTGAATCTGGGGAATGCAGCAGTCTGCCTCCTGGGAGAGGCTCTTTGCATAGGGAAAAGAGTGGATGCTTTCCCATCAGTTTGGACTTAGAGGTGTTGAAATGTAAATTATTCAGGACTTCTAAGACAACTCTAATTATCTTGGGCGGTTTTCATACCAGCCTGAGTGCCTGAATCCTTCTTGTTCCATGAATGAAAATTGTCCCAGAACAATTAAACCAACAAATCCAGGTTCCTGACCGGGGAAAACCCTTTGGCAGGACAGCTTCAGTCACACCAGTGAAGGCAGTGCTGCCGTTGGTGCTCACGTTTTGTTCTACCAAAAACATGCGTGGGACAGCTGATGACATTAGGTGATGCTCATCAGGTTCCATCTATCCAGCAACTTTTTGAACTGTGCTCATAGGATAACTGAGGTGAAAGCTGGTGACACCAAGGTGAAAACCCCAATCAAAAGTGAGACTTCGTACAAAATATTCATTCTTTTAACGCATTTCTTCTTTTTTCTTCCCCAGCTGTTCTGTATACTCCATCCTGACCACTGACCTCCTCTCCCTCTGTTCTTCGCTGGACTCCTCCCATCCGTTTCAGGCCATCTGTCTCAAACAGAACATAAACTCAACAAAATTTAAACCCAAGCTGAATTTTTGAACTGTATCATATTTGAGAGTACCGGAAATTAGGTCAGGGGAATTCATGCACCCATATTTCATCAAGAAGGAAGGCCTCTGTTCCCTGTTTAATATTTCCAGAACATTTAAATTTTTAGAAATAATATTATTGACTAGAAACAAATCTAGTCTAAATGGAACAGTCTTTTCAATGTGTCAAAATATCATAGTACCAGTCAAGTCTGTGCTGCAAAGGGTGCAGGCAAACAGGAATTGTGGGCTGGCGCTGTGTCAAAGATGCAGCTGTTCTCAAAAACTTCTGACCAAGGGAAAACGGTGTCTAGTCTTGACTGTTCATAGTGTAGGCATAAAAACTCCACCATAGTCCTGCTAAAAAGGTAGAAGGTCAAATCTTCATGGGAGTGTTTTTTTTTCCCTTTTGTAATAAGTTCTCTTGAACCTGTTGATTTCTACAATGTAGGGGTCAGGATCACCAAGCGTAGCTGAAAGCACTTTTTCATCCAACATATCATGGAGTGTGTTATTTGTAGCACGTGTAAAGGACTTCAAAGCAGCGGTGACAACTTATAAACCTGTGAAGTTCCTTTTAAGGAGGATTTTTCATCAGAACCTACATAAAATTCACTTATAAATCAGTGCACCCTTTGAATCTAGGGAGAGAAAAGAAGAACAATTTTTTGCATTCTTGAAGTGAGAACCTGTCCACATTACAGTCCCACTAACTGCAGGAATCGGGACTGTCCTGTGAATCAAAACACATCTGAAAAGCTTCCAGTCAAACTCAACCAAAAGTGGTTGGAGAGGAGCACAACCTGGTTCCTCTCACAAATGGGGAGGACCTGAATAAGTGTTTCCAAGGACACAGAGAAACTGCACAAGGTGACTCCATTTGGAGCATCCATGTACAGTAAATATGAGCTTGCACACAGTTCTCACCCAGCAGTGTGCATCAGTACCTCACACACTATATTTGCAATAAAGTGCATTTTGCACTGGCCAAGGATGAAATTGCACACAAGGCAGGGGCTCTGCACCAATCTCAGCGCACTTTTACTGAGTTTCCCTGTAACAGCCATTCCCCATCTCTCCAAATCTCCTGGAGTAGGAGCTAAACTTGAGGCTTCCAGTTTAGCAACCAGACCAACAACGTGCTACTTGTCCAGAGCTCAGTGGAATGAGGCTTCCCCATATTGTTCCACTGTCCAGATGTTTGCTTTCCTCCCTCCCTTAAGTTGGGAAAGCACACGTGTGGCTGCCAGAAGAGAGCTGGACTCTAGGAAGCTGTGAGAGAAAGCACCTTTCCATTGTTTAGCAATACCTATGTAACACTGAAGAGCAGCTCCCCATTGCCATGGAGGGAAAGAGAGAGGGGTGGAGAAGAGAAAACATACCCAGGGGGCTTATCAGCAGACTTGCTGCCTCTCAGGGATGCTTTGGGATACAGTTGTAGGGAATAAATCATGCTGTCCCCAGGCCCCGCCTACTTGGTGCTACTGTTTCCCTTTCATGCAGCAAAATGTGTCATAAATCATGTCTTTATAGCTCAATATTTTATCAGGCTATGAGTACATTCCTCCATTAAGGAAACAGCTCCTTGGGGAGGGTCACTCCAGACAGATCCTGTGCCGGGGAAAATGCTTCTGGGAAAAGGCATTGGACAACCCTTGCCAGCAGCCCCCTTTGACCTCCCTGAGGGTACCCCGCACGGATGGGTGCAGACAGCTGTTATTTGCTCCACCCTGGCGTTGAGCTGGTCGGCCTCATGCCAGCTCTGTTTGGGATTTGCATGGCTTCATGTGCCTGAGCTCACAGCTTTCACCAAGGAGCTTTCCTTTTTCAAGGGCACAGCCCCAGACAGGGTCAGCTCTTGCCCTACTGTGTCTCTACACTAAGAAGCCCAAAGTGAAGTTAGAGGCTGAAGAGCCAGGAGGTGACAAAGCTGTCCTACAGCACTCTACTCTATTAAATTCGGAATTAGCTATCCAACCCCTTGGTCCCCTTGGGCTGGCAGCAATGACTCAGTAGCCAGACAGACTGCTCTGATGTCCAGTGCTGCTTTTATCCAGTGTGAGGAATCTGTCCCAGTAAGGGTAGCACAGTGTGTTAGCATGTGTCTCACAACACGTGGTTTGCAAAATGGTCCAAAGATAGCTGCTAACATAACAAACCCAGGATAGCTGGACTGACAAGCAGCTGGGATGAGAGGGATAAGGACTTGCTATATATCACCCATGATCAGTCAACACAAGCAGCCCCATTTCTCTTTGGGGTTCTGGGGAAAGCTGTGGCACTTGCCGGATAGCAATGCTCCGGAGAAGTGCTATATTTGGTGCCTGGGAATGAAGAAGCAAGTAAGGATGGAACTAGTTTTGCAGCCTAAGGACTCTCTTAGGTGTAGTCCATTCCTTCCCAGTGAGGAAGAGTGACCCAGGCCTCACCAGGGTTTTGTTTTCTCTGCAGTGTTGTGGTTCCACTCCAGCAAAGCACAGAGGTAGATGGGACAGGCTTAAGCAGTCCCTGGGAGCAGATCACAGCCCTTTGCTCTCTGTGTACTGGAGAAGGAAGATAGGCTGGGAGGGGTGAAAAGGGGCCATAGAGCAGCCCAGAGGAGTCTTTTGGCTGATTCAGCAATGTAACTCATGCAGAATCTTTGGCTGCCTGCTCCTGACTGGGATGATTAACAGACAAGTAGTTCCCTGATTATCAGCTGCAGAAGTGATAGTCAATTTAACAAGCCAAACATTACATTTTTCTCACGGTGGGAGGATTGTCCCTATTGAGGTGGCTTGGAAAATGCCCAAATGGGCATGAGAAATCAGCTGGAGTGCAGCCAAAGATCACGTAAGGTAGGAGACTCTCTTTTTCTGGGATAGTTTTAGGTCTTCAGCCTCTACTTGAAAAGTTACAGGCAGTGCAGACTGGGGTGAATGTGGACATAGGGCACAGGACATTTTGTTTATTCTTTTTTCTGTTGTCACCATTTTTTTTATCTACTCATTTATTGGCAGTGCTTGCTAGACAAACTAAACATCCTTCTGGCATAGCTTCCCTTCTCCTGTGTCCTCGCTCCCTGTTCAGGTGGCTCTCGCTGCAGAGATAGCAGGATCTCTGTTAATTTTTCCCATAAATTCTGTCTTGAATCACAGTTCACATGAACTGTCTTGCTGGGAGGGCAGAGGTCTGGAGGAGAGCAAGTAGCTGTCATCACTAAGTAAGAATAGAAATCAACAACTGAACAACATTTTTCATTTATTTACAGTATTTAAATTAATTATCAGAGTCTGAATATCTAAGCCCCTTTCTTTTAAGGTTGCCCAAACCATCACTCTCCTATGTCACTACTGGGCTCTTGTAGAGTATCGTAACTGAGCCTTGGAGGAGTTAATTGAGTGTAGCAGTGTAGGTGGAAACTGAACGTAGAAGCTGTGAGTCACAGTCAATTTCTCGTTTCCCTGTATTGTTTGCGCTGCTTGTACTGTTTTCAGACCTTCAGTTTCTGAAAACTGGCAGCTTTAGCCAGGCCAGTAGAAATAAACAGCAATCTGCTATTAACATCAGAGAAATAAACACCCTGAAGACTAACCAATACCTATAACTAGCAGTTACCTAACATCCCGAGTTTGAAAGATCCTGCTTGTTCGAGAGGTTGCTTTTCATGATAAGGTCAACTGATGCCATAACCAAAAAGGGGCCATGTGGGGTTTTGGTTGGCAGAGGGTGGCAAGAGTCCAGCCAGGGCACCACTGCCAAGACAGACAGGAAATTTGAGAATGTATTGAGGAAGCTAAAGGAGCTCAAAGGGAACGACAAATTAAAACCAGACAATAGAACACTATTGCTGCAGAAGGGGGAGGAACAGTGCTTGTACATACACGGCACTTACTTAAGATCTCTGAAGGCACTCATGTTGATAAGGCACAAAAATACATCACAGAATGTTTTGGGTTGAAAGAGACCTTAAAGACAATCTAGTTTCAACACCTTCCACTAGACCAGGTTGTTCAAAGCCCCATCCAACCCATCCTTAAACGCTTCCAGAGATGGACCAGACATAGCTTCTCTCAGGGACACGTGCCAGTCCCTCACCACCTTCACAGGAAAGAATTTCTTCCTAGTATCTAATATAAACCTTCCCTCTTCCAATATGAAGTCATTGCCCTTTGTCCTGTCACTCCATGCCTTTCTCAAAAGTCCCTCTCCAGCTCTCTTGCAGCCCCTTTAGGCACTGGAAAGAGCTTTAAGGTCCCCCTAGAGGCTTCCCTTCTCCCTGCTGAACAATTCCAGCTTTCTGAGCCTGTCTTTGTAGCAGAGGTGCTCTAGCCCTCTGAACATCTTCGCGCCCTCCTCTGGACTTGCTTCAGCACGTCCACATCCTTGTGCTGGGAACCCCAGACCTGGATGCAGCTCTCCGGGTGGGGTCTCATTAGGGCAGAGTAGAGGGGCAGAATCCACTCCCTTGACCAGCTGGCCACGCTGCTTTGGATGCAGACTGGGATGTGCTCGGCTTTCTGGGCTGTGAATGCATATTGCTGGCTCATGTCATGTTTCTTGCTCATCAGTGCCACCAAGTCCTTCTCCTCAGGGTTGCTCTCAATCCATTCTCCACCTAGCCTGTGTTTGTGCTACGGAATTGCCCCCACCCAGGTCCAGGACCCTGCACTTGGCCTTGTTGAACTTCACGAGGCTCACTAAAGGTCCATGTCTTCAGTCTGACCAGGATGACATCCCTTTTCTCCAGTGTGTTGGCGAGCTGTTATGGGAACTAGGGGAAACAGATAGATATTTTTAGCCCACTTCACCTGAGATAGAAAATTACAGTTTCAAAAGATTTCAAAAGCTTATCAGCCCGAACTCCAACTGCAGAGTGTAGTTTACAGTGGAACAGCCATGGTTATTGTATAGGAGGTTTTTTAACGTAACATCCTATACCACTGATTTGCATATGCTCTTTGTTAAGCATTTGCATATGGGTAAAATATCAGTTTGTGAGAGGTTGCCATGGAGATGAGGAGACATAACAGCCTCAGGCCTCAGTTCTACTGACTTAACCCAATGTGCCAGCATGATCCCAGAACCACTTACGTGGCTTCACATATGTGTCTTTCAGCAAAATCAAAGGAAAGGTCACTGTGCATTATCCTACTCAGCTGGGACAAGAGGAAGCAGAATGGAGCTTTGATCACACAGCTTGTGGACTTGAGAAGCCTCACTGCACAGACACATGGTTTTAAAGAGACTGAAGAGACCTTATTTATTTTTTTCTAAAAAAATACATCATATTGCCTTGAAATCATGACATGCACGTGGGCTGTATGTCCTGCCAAATTTCAACATGAAAATTTGCATGAATAACCGTAGGAAACAGCATGAAGCTGCTGATATCGCTGATGACTGATGATGACTCATGTGACAGCTTTACAGATGCTTCTGTTGGAGGTGCTGTCATGGGGCAGCCCCATCCAGGGATCCAGATCTCATGCCAAAGAAGGGCACAGGAAGGCAGACACAGCATCTTGATGCCCATCTCTCATCTCCAAGCATGAACCCAGACTGCTGTGCATACCAGGGGAAGAAGAACGATGATCCTGAGGAAAAACTATCTGAAGGAGGCTTATGAAGGAAAAACAGGTTTCTGTGTCCCAGATAATATTTAAACCTTGGAGCTGTACTTGAATTCCAGAGGCACTTAACCCACAAACCTCTTAACCACGGTTTTCTGATGGGGAAGAGATTGTGATGCTGCCTGTGTCCTCCACCCAGTCCAGCACACTGAATTGCGCTTAGCACTGAGGGCACATCCAAAACTTTGGAGTGGGGCTCCCTTCACTAGAAGTGACTTGAAGGCATTTCAATCACTGTTCTCTATTCCAGGGCTATTCTTTTTCCCTGGGATTGATATTGGGCTGTTCCTAATCTTCCATTTCATGAATGGCATGTAATCTTCGGCCTTGGTTTCTGCTGATTTCTGATCTAAATAGATCAAATTGTACAGTTCAACCCAACTGTTTTATTTGTCCACCTCAACAGAAAATGGCTTAAAAATTTCATTTCAAGTTGATATTACTTATCTGCTTAGTTTCTAGTTTGGTAATTGAACCAGCAATGTGTGACGGGATTAATCTTTATCAACCACAGCTCCACCAGCTCTATTCTAGACAGAGGCAGTCACCCTTCAGGGCAGTAGACATAGCCTTAGCCAGATCCAGGAAGTATTGGTTTGCTAGTAAGATGCCACTTATGTCTTTCATTTTCGGGGGGAAAAAAAGGTCACTCAAAATTTATAGCAGAAAACAATTTTGCAGTTGTCCCAATGAGATACAAAGCAGATGCCTTCAAGGAACATAAGCAGAGCAGAGCTGATTGATGCCTCCATGGTGCAGACAACTTTGATCCATATTTCAAAGACTGAACTGAGAGTGGATCTGTGTTTCCAAACTTGGTTTGTGCTTCTTTCATAAAGGAGATATCCAAAACATTGTATTTGGACTTGTTTTCTTATAAACAATGCAAAACTCATACACATTGTTCCTTATAATGTCTTCTCCTTTCTCTCACTGTCTGTGCTTGGGAATGACTGTTCCCAGTTTTCACCTAGCATATATTTTCCTGAATTATTTCAGATTTATTGCATTTTAGTTTTGGTATTCCAAGTCTCAAATGCACCATTTTACACTTGAAATATATAATTTACTTCTAAAGCATTGCTTGAGATTTCAAGAAGACCTGGGACTCACCTAAGCTCCACTGGTTGCGCACATGAAAAGCACCAATAGTCAGTCTTAAAAGGATCCAGTACAAATCATTGCACCACTGCTATTGGAGAATGTGTTCGGTCTCAGCATTTCCTGAACATGTAAACAGTGTTCTGACACCAAGAGAGATTACAAACTTGTGTCTGGGTTTCAACAGAGAATGGGAAATGATCAGGAAACAGTTATTGGGAAAATTAGTTTGGTTCTAGAAATAATACTTCCCAATACAGCAATGTGTTTTCTTGGGCTGGGAAAAACATCCAAAAGGAAAAAATCTTCACAGATTATTAATGACAGTAATAACAGCAAAAACAATGATGCACTGACTCCGGTAATTAGAAAAATCACCAAGCATAATAAAATGGACTATCATCAAAGGAATTTTATATAAGAAAAATATGCAGATTACAAAGGGAGACTGTTAATGATATATAGAAATTGCATAAAAATGTAATGCTTAACAATTGGTCATCTGAAATCCTGTTTTAGACACATAAACAATTCCCTTATTTACACAACGGTTGTCCTCTTACTCCTTTCCACAATATTTACTTTCTTAGGCACTTAGCATAGTTAGTGACTGTCTTAGGTTACAGTGTAAGATGTAACCAAAAGTATGTATTCTATCACCATCTGTGGAACCCAGGTGGGGCAGTGTTCTTTATCTCTTCCATAACACATCACTGATAACTCCCTCTGGAGGGATATCTTCTGTTAATGGGCCATCCAGCCTCACTGCATGACTCATAAAATTACATCATCCCATTGTGAGATGCTCCGCCCAGGGGGAGGAACCAAGCATTCCTAGGTGGGTATAATCTCGGCTTTGGAACACCAGTCAGCCCTGACTTACCGGGTTCCCAGAGGACAAGAGCTACACAACTACCACTGGACCTTCAGAGGAAGACCAAGACCCTTCTACAGGATCACTGCTTCAACAGGACCACTTCAAAGAGGACTGCAGCCACCACTTAATCAGACTGCAGCCACCACCCTGCCCGGCAGGGCGTCAGGTCGTATCCTGACTGGTTAAGCCAGTATTTCTGTATTAATGCCTTGTTACATATACTAGTGAAGAACTGTTATTCCTGTTTGTCGTATCTTTACCTGAAAACCCCTGTATTTCAAAATGATAATAATTCAGAGGGAAGAGTTACATTTTCCATTCCGAGGGAGGCTCCTGCCTTCCTTTGCAGACACCTGTCTTTCAAAACCAAGACAGTGACATAACCAGAACTCAGAAGGGCCTTTCAAACACAGAATTCAGCTTACCCTAGTAGTGCCTCTAAGTGCCCATTAAAGCTCTGATATGACAGCAGCAGCATTTACAATCCTGAGAGTCAAGGTAATATCCTGGTGTACACTGCGAATGACATAAAAATTCTTCCTACTTCCATCAGAGTGGAGTGCTGAATTTTTAAGATGCACTTTATCCATCAGGCTCTGATGGAAAAATAATAATAGCAGGTGGGAGAGAAGACTGATAATCTTCTGGTCATTTAGCTCTTCCCATTTGGTCTCTACCTTTGAAGAATTTTTATGTCACTTTTGAATCAAATTAACCCTTTAAGGAGATCTGATCTTAGCTTGTCACTGGCAGGTACTTTTTCTTATATATAGGTAATGTCTTCCACCTAAGGTACACGGGCTCACATTGTTCAGAAACATGTTTTAAGTCTCTATTTTGGTAGAGGAGGCTACTTTTTTTTTTTTTTTTTTAAACCTGTCACCAATTAAGTCTGGAATATGATCATTTTCAGGGTCATCTTATGAAAATCTTGTTTCAGATATGGGCTCTGAGTTCTGGCCTGATAATGCTCAGATTAATCGCATCTCACTCCATCATGCTTAAAGCTGGGCAGATAATTTGAGGTGTTGGTCTATAACCAACAGAGAGACAGAGGTACCTCCAGAGGAGTCACATCACCAAGAAATTGATTTTACGTATTTTGGGGAAGAAAGGATGTTCTTCAGAGATTCTTTTCTCTCTCCATGGCCCATTGTAGAACAACTTAAAGCAGGTACATAACTTTTCAGAAGCTGTAATGAAGTGTCAGATACGAACAATCATCAGTTTTTGAGGGATTAAGCCATCTGTGCGTGTCTTCTCTACTGAAGTTAACACAGCACCTGGTCTTTCCCTTCTATTAGTAACAGACAAACTTTCCCTTCCATTAGCTCAGACAAACTTTCTCAAAGGAAGATCCAGGAGTGCTTGATTCACCCTAGGAGGCTGATTGTGGGTTTAGGTAACCTCTTCCAGATCTTCCCAGCCTGCACATCTATAATATTGTATGGAATAAAGATCAGTTTCTGGATCAGAGTCCTCTACAGTCAGTCTCTAAAAGTGCCTCCTTACCTCCAATAGCAAAAAAAAGTGAGCTCAGACACAAACATCACCATCAAATATGTTTATATTTAATCTGGCAAATCCCACCAATATGGTTCAAACAGAAAGCACATCTTGTGCAATTTAGTCTCAAATATTTACAGTTTTGATATTGCAGCTGGGTATCTCCTACTTTCTAGCAAAGGACAAAGATTTCCAAAGCCATTGCAATGCACACAATATTTATTCAAAGTAAAGTCTCTCTGATATGTTACTGAGTGATAATGTGAGAGGTTGAAGAGCAACCTCACAGTTTATATTTCAGTACAATTTCTGGTTGTCTAGAGACCAGATGTTTAAGCAAGAAGATGATTAGCACTGAGTAGGTGGAAGGTTTGAGGACAGGATGATAATGTAGAACTGAAGATTACACATTCTCCAGAATGTTATGTGATTATAAATCACTGGACCTCTTCAAGCTGCACCAGGAGAGAAATTCCATGTATGCCCTCCGTCAAAATGAAAATTCATAGCAGCGAGAGTAGTTATGGTCTGGCTTTGACAGACAGTAGCTAATAAACTAGTGGGATGAAAGCAATTTTATTTGAATTTCAAGGCAGCATGAACTTAAAAATCAGTTGAAGACCACCTTCTACCATATTGTTACAATGAATTTGAATGGATAAATGAGTGCAGCACATAAAAGTCAAAGCAATTTATAGAATTAGTCTTTGGAGAAGGCAAAGATTTCTTCCTGTGTGTATGGAAAAGGAATTATAACCCTGATCCATTTGCCAAAATGCCAAATCAAGGATTAACACAGCAAACTACTTCTCTCTCTGTCCTTCACATTATGCTAAATGAGCCTCTGCAACAGGAGCAGGGGGGGAACAGATCAGTCTCATCAGAAAATGGGTGACCACAGTTTCAGGTGCATGGTACCTCTTGGGTTACAAATCCCAGCCATTTCTAGGAAGGGCACCTCCACACATTTCAAGAAGAAATACCACCCCTATTCCACCTCATTTCTAAGTCTGATGACATACAAACTTTGCACTATATGTTGGCAACTTGATATATATTTTTCTAACAAGCTCTAACAAACCAAATGCAGTGGTAAAATTCTGGCATGGCTAAGTTTTAATTTGAATGTCACAAAAGTTTTCCCCAGTGTCTGAACTTTGGAAACATTTTCCTCACTCTGGACATTTTTGACCCAGTTTTCAATGTTGTGGAATGAATTCTGCCTAGGACTGGCTGGTTCAAGCCCTCAGACTGTGTCCTTTTGCCACAGCAGCAGCAATATTGTTGCACAATAGCAAAATGACGTGATGAGTTTTTCATAGAGACTGATTTACGAGGCAATAGATTATTTTCCTTTAGAGATATGAAAGATATAAACAGGATCTAAACCTTCTTCCTGCAAACATTTACGTATACTCTACACTTCATTTATCAGTGGGCTAATTGATATCAGACACTTGTGTACACAAAGTTAAATAAGTGCATGGATACTATCACTAGCACAGAGGGTCAAAAACTAAATGAAAGCCCTTAGGCAAACAGTTATATATATTCAAGTGGGTGGTTAAGAAGTTACAGCTTGTCAGCTGAGCTCTGGTACTTGGCTTGTGCACGTTCTTAATGTGCAAGAGCACAACTCCACTTTGACACGAGCGGTGGAGGAGAGATTCAAGCACAAGCATCTCCCAGAGCAATTGAGGTACACTGAGAGCAGGAACATGCACGGTGATGACAGCTCAACACAAAAAGCTTTTTGGTAAAGGTCAGCAGAGATGTGCTGCCAAACCTCTGAACTGTCCTTCTTCAAACCCACTTTTCAAAGGTCACCACTGCACGTGATGAGAGGACTTGTGCAGGGGATCAGGAGTGTGTTTCCATTTTAGATCAAGGAGCTGCACAAATCTTGCTGTAGGCTTCAGGAAGGGCCCTGTAGACACCTTGAAAAATAAATCTTTATTTTATCTCAACTCTGCCTATTTCAAGAAAGAGCAACACTCAAAAGATTTGCACAGCTGAAGCGATTGCTGAAATTCCTCAGAAGAATTTACTCAAACAGAGTGAACCCTTGACTAGCAGGAAAAATTTTGAAAGACTATATAAAAAACTTTTTCTTTACAAATCACTTTTTGTTGATTTTCTGTTGACGCAAATTTGAGAAATGCCATGCAAACTAACGTATTTTAGTGCTGAATGTATTATAGAAATGTGTCAGCTTGTCTGGGTCTTCTTCATCTATGGAGGTAAAACTAATCCTTCAGAAACAAGAGCAAGACATGAGTTTTATTTAACAAGCCATCACGCAGAGGAAGGACGACAGTGTTACTCAGCACTTTGTTGATACGAGAGGTGTACGTGCTGAAAGAGAGCCTCTTCGTGCCTTCCTACAAAAGGCCTGAAAGGACATAAAACAATAAACAAGCCTGACAGCACTCAGATCTGAAAGTGTGCTGAATAAACCTGAGTTGTGTGAATTACAATAGCTCATTTGTTAGAAACACAGAGGTGCACTCAGAGAGAGGAAACAAAAAGTAGTTCTTGGCACCATCAGGGAGCACACATCAGTCTGTGATAGGATCAATCTCATATCTGTACAAAAAATCTTTGCAAAGGACGGGAGATTTGAAAAGAGAGGTTGCTCCAAAATACTCATCATAGATGCTGGGAAGGACTTACCTTGGTCTGAACCGCACAAGAGGATGTTATACTCTAAGAATCACATAAAACTGAACTGTTCAATTCTAGTGCTGCCATCATGAGAAGGATGTGGACCTGCTGGAGTGAGTCCAGAGGAGGGCATGAAGATGATCAGAGGGCTGGAGCCTCTCTGCTGTCGAGGCAGGGTGAGAGAGATGGGGTTGTTCAGCCTGGAGAAGGTTCCAGGGAGACCTTAGAGACCTTTTGAGTAGCTAAAGAGGCTCCAAGAGAGCTGGAGTGGGGTTTTTGACAAGGACGTGGAGAGACAAGGGGCATCAGCTTCAGACTGACAGAGGGAAGGTTGAGATTAGGTATTAGGAAGAAATTCTTTCCTATGAGGATGGTGAGGCATTGGCGTGTGTCTTTCAGAGAAGCTGTGTCTGTGTCATCCCGGAAAATGTTTAAGGCCAGGTTGGATAGGGGTTTGAGCAACCTGGTCTAGTGGGAGGCATGCCTACCAAAGGCAAGGGACTTGGAACTACATCATCTTTCGAGTCCCTTCCAACCTAAACCATTCTGTGATTCTCATTCTATGATTATGTACTGCAGGACCTGAAATGGGAAGACTAACATTATCCATAATTTTAAGCACCAGACAAAATAATTTTATTAATCTCTGAATTTATCCCAAATTTTGGCAGAATTTTCCAAAAAGCTTCAGAGGGAAGGTTTAGGGCAGGTGAGAAATGTAATGTAATCTAAACCTACCCTCCTTCAGTTTAAGACCGTTTCTCTTTGTCCCATCACTACCTGCCCTTGTGAAAGGCCTCTCTTCAGCCTTCTTTAAAGTCCCTTTTAGGTACTGGAAGACACTCTAAGGTCTTGTACAGCTACCTGTGCTGTCCTAGCAGGCATGGTAGCTGCTTGAGTGGGAATGGAAACCCTGGCTTTGGCAGGCGTTCCTGGTGTCGCTGATGCCTCTACTGCTATTGTGTTCAGGAACTGCAGCGCAGCCCCACGAAGTGCGGCAGGATGGAAAGCTGTTGCTGGCTTTTACCTTCCGCTCGGCGCCGCTCGACATGACCACTAGATGGGGCAGGGCACTCGCCTAACAAGCTCAAAGCACCGTGATGTTCCCTTACGGACTCCAAGGGCAGCTCCAGAACCGAGCACATCACGCGTTGCTCCCGCAGAAAACATCCAGGCAGAACGCAGTGCTGACCTTCACTCTTCCACTGCAGCCTATAAACTGCTCCATCAGCACTGGGCTTACGTGCTCTGCTTCCCACCTAAATGTACATAACATTATTTACTCGTGTCAGATTCCAGCTCCAAAACTGAAAATGTCCAGCGTCTGCTCCCACAGGAAAGGTGCCAGGCCAGAAAGCTGTTGCATGCTTTTTCTGTCCTCACACAGGTTGTAAACTACACCAGAAACAGTGGGGCTATTTGCTTTCCTTCTCACTTAAATGTTCAATCCTGTTTTTTTAATAGCCAGCAACTAAGCTTAAAAACGGTAAACATTCATGGATTGCTCCCACACAAAAGTGCCAGGACAGAAAACTGCTGCTGGCCTTCACTCTCCTATTGCAGCCTGTAAACTGCTATAATTGTTGTATAATAACTGCTAAGATCCCAGGTGAACTCATCCAGAACCACGAGACGTTTGAAACAGTGAAAAAACGTGATTTTACCTTAAATTAGGAAGGCAAGTGCGTAGCGCCAGTGTTGGTGCTGCAGTTTATAGGATGCAGGGAAAGACCAGGCTACAGCAGGAAGGTAAAGGCCAGCAACACCTTTCTGATCTGTCGCCTATTCTTTTGGAGTGATCACCAGATATTTTCGTTATCTGAGCTTGTTTGGTGTGGTGGTGCATTTAGCTGGCTAGGCAAGTTCATATCCTGATCTGGATGTGCTGTTGAAAGACTACATGGGGAAGGATGTGGCCAGGAACAGCTTTTTGTTCTGCCACCTTTTGTGTTGGAGCAGTCACCAGGCATTTTCAGCTTTGGAGCTCTATCTTTGTTAAATTCAGAGAGTGTGACTGGACACTTAGTTGGCTAGGCAAGCATATAGCCTGTAGTGTTGGTGCTGCTGCTGAAAAGCTACAGGGGAAAAAGTAAACTCCAGTAGGACCTTTCTGGCACCTTTCTGTGGGAGCACTCGCCGGGTATTTTCAATTTTGGAGCTGTACTTGGGAAGAGTTGCAGTTTCATGGTGCATTTACGTTTTTCATGTTGACTTTGTAGCCCTTCAACAGGCTCAGGTGATAGTGATGATTAGGTGCTAAAGACAGAGCTCTGGTTTGGGTGGCACTGAAAGTAGGCTCTCAATAGCAATAGCCCTCAGGGCTGACCACTTCTTTCGTGTGAGCCTTAGCTGGTAGGTGGCCTTTTTCTTGCTGGCTGTGGTCACCGCCGTGGTTAGGTGTTAGAGCAGAGACAGAACTCTGGGTTTGTGGCTTCGGATGGGGATGCGAGGGAATTTAAGGCCTAACAGCAGCTTTTGGTCTTGGCAGTTCTGCGTGCATTTAGTTTCTCTTTGCCTGTCTGTGCATTTTCACCACACCCATGGCCACCACTCCCGGTTCCTGACAGCCCCAGGATGGCTGGGGACATTTCAAGAGCTGTGCAGGATTGCTCATTAATTACTGGGTAGTCATCTAGAGACTATAATCCTGAGATGATACTATTCCCGCACACCTTGTTAGTGTGGTTCACTAGGCCAGGCAAAGACTCTACTGCAGAATCATCTCCAAACCAGCTCTGCTTTGGTCTGTGGTTGGAGGACCTCATTCCCACCTGTGCAGGAGAGTCCTGAGCTATGTAGCTGGACTCGTTCTTGTATTCACTCAGGAACTGCTATTTTTATTAGCTCTTGTGGAGCCCGAACAAGGGTCAGAAGGCTGCAACACAACACTGTAATCCAGGATTTCAGTGAGTATACATCTGGCATTGACAGGAGCATGTAGAAATACGCTCTTTTGCAGCACCAGTACCCAGAAAAATTGATTGTAGAGTGGAAGGTGACATAGGCCACTTCTTGGGATATTCAAATTTTCCTTAAGCGTCAGTGGCTCAAAGCATTTGCTTTTAGCGTTGATTGAACTGTATTCACTGCTTTGAGAGAGAGAGATCATTTGTTCCTTTCAGATTCAGGCACACAGAAAATTAGAGCAATTACTAGTCTAAGTGAAGGGAATGGGTCTTATTTATGTAATTAAAAGCACTTTTACTAGCAGTAAAGATGCATACAGTAAAATGCAGGTTTGGGCCACATCTAGACTTATTCTCTTATTCTACCTGTTGCTGCAAAGGTTTGACATGTTTCTTGGCCCCTAATTAGTAATATGCTGTCTCCAGAGACATGGTCTTCAGTGTAAGGGCTCCCCATGTCAAGTCATGCAGTTAGCATGTGAGAATCTCTAGGAACACTGAACACAAATTATATATCAAAGAATTTCTTTGTTAATTGATGGATTTTTTTTTTTTCTGCCATGTGGCATTATTTTTAGGAACTCAGCAGCCAGGAGTGCTTAAAAATTTCTAAGATTTACACCAGCGAATAGAGAGAGACTGGGACACTGGTGCTTCTGCTCATTTTCTTTTCCTCCTAGGAAAAGACTGGAATAACAAGTTTGCACAGAAGTAGTCTGCAAATAATGTAATGTGTTTTCAAGGTCTGTTCATGTCTTCAACATCCTTTCTACTGAAATGTCTTCCCTAATCAGACAGTAGACAGAGCCCTCTTCTTGGGCTTGAGTCCTTAAATGTGTCTTCTAAAGGACACAGTGCAGAAGATTATTATGCAGGGCAGAATTTGTCAGCCAAAAGAGGTGAAATTCCTGGTGCAACCATTATTGAGGCTGAGGTTGTTATTCCTAGTGGGCACATGCACACACACACCACAGATACACATAAATGCATGGCCACCACACAGATCCGCACAGAGACACAGATCGCCCCCATGATCCCAAAGGCCAGCAACAACTGTCAGGGCTTCATACCGCCAAAAGTGATTCTCCTAGAAAATGCAAGTTCCTCAAGGGAATGACCTGCAGTGTGATCCTACTGGTTGGAAAAAGTGAGATGGGCACACAAAGTGATTTGATCTGCAGAGTTTTTGGTCCCTGGTCACTGGAAGAATGAATGGCTCTTCAGAAAATTGAGGAGGAATACAAGAGACTTATTTGTGCCGCCTGAAGAGTCACTCTTAAAAGCCTTCTTCAGCATTCTGTTGCCTGCAGATCAGTTCAGTCAAGTGCTGTCCATTGCAGAATTACAGCAGACAGCACAACAGGTGCATGTGACTTGAAACTGCATGTGGCAGTTGTTTCACATCACCAGAAGAAAGCCAGACGCCTTTGTTAGATAAAATAACATCGCTGAAAAATGCTTTGTACTAAATGGAAATCTTGGAGTTGCAAGGCCTGTCTTGGAGCCATTACCTACACATTGTTCAAAAGACTGGAAAAATGAGGTCTTAACATACAAAGAGGGATCACCACACTTTATACAAGATCTATTCTGTCTTTGAACTACCAGTTCTCCTGAACAACTGGCAGCACATAAGACCATGTTAACTAGTTCTCAGGTTATCCATGAAATGATCTGGTCTTTGTAGTGTTTACACTTTGCATCAAGATGCCTGGTTACCTGCATGTGGTAGTCCCCTTGTCTTTTTGTTTCTTTGGACCTTGCAGCTGGGGAAGAGTTGCCCACAAGTTCTTGCCCTGACTCAATTCTAGCTGATGATCTAGAGTGAGCAGATCTTTCCTGGCTCATGGACCAACTACAGCCTCAGCCCGAGCAGATCTTGTGAAATGTCTATTGGCAAGGAACATAGCATCATTAAGGCTGGAAAACACTTCTGAGATCATCGAGTCCAATCTCTGACTGGCCACTACCTTGCCAACTAGATCATGGCGTAAAGTGCCACGTCAAGTCATTTCTGGAACACCTCCAGGGAGGGTGACTCCACCACTTCCCTGGACAATGCATTCCAATGTTTAGCAACCCTTCCCGTGAAGAAATTCCTCCTGACGTCCAGCCTGAATCTCCCCTGGCACAACTTGGGGCCATTTCCTCTCATCCCACTGCTGATTGCCTGGGAGAAGAGGCCGATCTCCACTTGGCTACAGCCTTCTCTCAGGCAGCTGTAGAGAGTGAGGAGGTCTCCCATGAGCCTCCTTTGCTCCAGGCTAAACAACCCCAGCTCTCTCAGCCACTCCTCATAGGACTGACCCTGTAGACCCTTCACCAGCTCCACTGCCCTTCTCTGGGCACGCTTCAGCATCTCGATGTCCTTCCTGAACTGAGTGGCCTAGAACTGGGTGGACTCAGAGAAGTAAAACCAGCAGTGTTTTTTGGGTATCAATCTCAGTTTCCTAAGACTGCAAACTCTTGCTTTGACTTGTAGAGTTTGGATGTTTCTGAAAGGGTAAAACCAGAGGATTCCATGAAATGGGGTGGGGGGGGTTTGAGTGGACTAGTGTGGAGGGTCATGTATTGCTCTCCTCAAAAAACAAAAAGATGTAAAACCCAGATGAGGTCCTTTAACCACAAGGAGTGGGAGGTCATTCAGAACCTGAATCTGGAGTGAACTGATTCATTTTCCTTGTATCAGAATCCAAAATTTGAAATGACAACATTTTAAAAAGGCAGGTCTCAAATAAGTTTCTTTATTTTAACTCCACTACTGTCTGAGTGTTTCAAAGTCCAGTGAGTCTGCCCACTTTGACCTAAAGAGCAGAACAATGTGAATAAGGGAACAAGGAAAACAGTGAAGACAGGAAAGCTTTTCCATTGAAGTAAAAATTCTTTTTACTCTTTAAAAGGCTCACTGTCACACATTTTTGTCTTTTGTGATCAAATGAAGTACATGTTTGTGGTTTCTTATGGCAAAGGTCTGTAACAATCAAATCTTACTGTTTCATCAATATGTCATTTTTTTCAAGATTTTGAGCTAATTCAGAATGTCAGCAACGTAATTACTACATAAAAATTTCCCTCTTTGTAGATTGTTGGGTATTTTGTTTTATGATAAATGAATTTTTTATATCAAGTTGTTCATTTAAATACAGTAATATTTAATAATAATTAGATTAATTAAACCAATATGTAACAATACTGATTGTTTGCACTGTTCCTGCACTCTGCTTGACCTCATCTATTCTTCTCATTACATGGGCTTGTGGATTCTCTGGCATGCTTCTTATTTCTGTTGTTTCTGAAGAAAGACTCATGACTGGTTTTGATTTTCTTTCCTGGTCTTTTTTAAACTTTCTTTTTCTTAGCCTGCCTTGCTGTGTTTACACCCTCCTGTTTTCATCATTTGACCCAGCAAGCATTTTTCAAGGATGTCTCTATACATTACATTACTTTATAGATAAAGAAAAATGGTTGGTATTTCAAGTGTTTCATGACATATGAGGCTGTAATACTTAATTCTTCATAAAAGGAACTAAAACATGTTCAATAAAGATTGTGTTGAAAGCTTAGCATTAATTTACTAACAGTCTATCTGTAACAAAGACCTTTCAGGTACTGAATAGCTTATGGTTTGCTCTTCTCAATAGAACAGTGTTACAATGTTTAACATTACCTGATCTTTATTCCTACAGAAAATGAGCAATACCAGAAAAATGTTCCATCCATTCAACATTAAATGATACAGAATACTCTACTAACCACACTATGGCTTCTTGTCAGCAAACATTCTAAGAAACACTTTCACTTGCAAACCTAAAAGCTTGCAGGAAAAGGATATGCCTTGGAAAAATAGAAGGCTGTGTGGGCAAATTTATCCAAAGTATGTAAACTTTAAGACATGCACAGCATATTCAGAGATATGTTGGCTTTCTAAAACGAGATGTTTCATCACAGTGCATTTGATAAATGTGTTGTGGGAAAGCATATATCAGATTATAATTTCCTGAGAAAAATCACAGGCTAGTAAACAGCCTGGGACTGTTGTGAGAGTGTTTGCTTAAGTCAGATGGAAGCTGGGGCTCTGATCCCATATCCACCTCTTTCAGATAAAGAAATCAGGCAATAAAACAGGTATTGTAGTGTGTAGGGTGTGGTGGATTGTCTGTACGTCATCTCAGGTGAAGTCATGATTTAGAAAGTACTTACAGTCCTTGCTAAGCAGTGTTATGCAAATATAAAGTGAAGCCATAGAGCAGAAACAAGTAATTATGTATTACTCACTCTTCTGGAAAATCCAAGGCTTCACTGCTAAAAGCTGATCACATTTCTACTGGCCTTCCTGCTGCTTCTCTGACAAAAATGAAAACAGGCATGACTTAGATCCATACTGACCAAGAATGTGAATGTCTCAGCTCCACATTAAGACTATGCAGCATTCTGTGTGCCAGATGGATATTTTTCAACAGATTTATTTTCTAATTTGTGACTCTATCTAGTGCCTACATTCTGCACATACAGATAGGCTGGGCATTTTGGGACAGTGTAGGGATATTTGACGTGACCTACACAAGCTAACTGGGATATTGGATGTGACTAGTCACAGCCTCACAGAATGCTCTGTTGTTAGAGCAGTGTACATGCTGAACACTGAAATACTCACAGAAAGTGAGTGGGTTCAGCTTTGGTTGAAAAACTTCACATTGCCCTGGCCTGTATGTGTGCCCAGTAGCAAAGAGAAGAAGAAGGTAGGTGCATCTAGTCTGATGAAATGGATTGGCAGATTCAACTTTATTTGAAAGAAAATTAACTTGCCAAAAACACATTTTCAATGCAACTCCAATCATCACTTTGACTAATCTAGAGAAAGAATGCGGGGGGGGAAAGTATGTGTATATAAAATTCCCTAATAACAGGGAGCTAAAGCAGTGACTTTCTGAAGTCTGGACTGAGTGAGTTGAAGACATGCTGATTTTCTGCTGTCCAAAAGGCATGTGACACGATTCTACTTTGAAAACCAAGCATACATCTGTATTTGCATTGCTTTGGTCTTGAAGTTGACACTGTTTCTCACGTCATCAAATTTCTAGCCAAACTATGATATCCAGTTACATCTTTCTTTATGCCAATACAAAGCATGTCCGCCGACTGGTTTAAGATTTCCGGTACCAAGGAACTTTCTGTGTGTCTTTCTTGTAACTGCTGCATAGTGTGAGGTTAATTATCTCTCCATGTTAAATCCTGATCTCTGTGCTTCTAGATTTATCCTCTCTGGCTTCTAGTTTCTTAATCATACAACTGAAAATTTCTTCTTTTTCCCCTCCTACCAAAGACACCTAGAATAATTTCCTCCTTGCACTGGGATCTTAAGAATTATGCCTGTATTGGTACTGATGTGTTCTTGTCACAACATTGCTACAATACAAGGAGGTCCTCTGGAATCAGTAATTTCACTGAAGTAATGAATTCAATAGCTTGTTTCCAGAGAAACATGTGCTTTTCAATTGTTCTGAACATAGTGTCCTCTGGGGTTTCAGTTTTTCAAACACTTCCTTTTTTTCTTTTCCATGTCTGGTTGTTAACAAGAAAGCCCTCTTACCTTCCCGCTAAAGGCACACTGCACTTAAATAAAGGTGAGTTTCTGGAGCAATTTACACCAGGACCCTGGAGTTGTTTGCCATTTTCTCCTCCCTCCTTAATTCTTTTTGCCTGTTACTTAGTACTTGTTTAGAGGAAGAGATAGGGTCTGAGGCACTTCAAAGCTGCAAATATCTATGACATACTCTTTACCGTCTTCTGACATCATTTCAACTAATGCAAGCAGCTTCCTTCGCAGTGTGACTGCCCTCTTTGCACACCACACACCTGCCACTCAGCATTGTCACTGTAAGGCCACGTCATTCTGGGAAGCTTTGTGCAATATTTCTCACTGGTAACACAGTCGGAATAATACCTCCCATAGATCCAGCAGCATCTGGGGCAGTTTCTTTTGTGTCCCAACTTGGTCATCAGAAAGGTTTTAGGAAAGATGAGTTGGTAAGCTGGTTAGACATATGTAGATTTAAACATCAGCTATGCTGATGGAAAGAATAACCCCAGTGTTGCTGAATCATTAGCTGCAGGGTTGAAATTATGTATTTTGTCCTGAAAGCTAAAACTGATAAACTCTGGCTTTTAGCAGGCACACATCAGTTTCTGCACCACATTAGTATAGAAGTCCTCATTTCCTCCTCATACCCTTTACCGCTGAATAACTTCAGGCCCTCTCTGCATTGCTCAACACCTTTTTCAGTGCCCCCAGCTCTTTTTCATCTTCGTAATTACTCCTACAGTATACTCAGCTTGTTCTTCCCATTCATCTTCTCTTTGGTTGAGAAGACAAATTGGAAAGGAAATTGCCTGTTACTTCCCCTGGAGTTGCAGTTACAGACTGTTGTTGTTTGGCTACCTTGTTTTGTTTCAGATTGGCTCTTTTTTTCATTTCCTATGTAAGAGTGTGAATCCAGTCCCCAGTTACTATAGATTATTTTGTTTCCTTGGTAATATTGCCAAGAGTTTAGCCAACACGCCAAGGAAACTGATTCTTCCCCTCTATTCAGTGGTTGTGAGACCACAATGAAGTTCTGCATCCAGTACAAGAAAGGCTTGGACAGACTGAAAGGTGTCCAGTGGAAGGTCACTGGAATGATCAGGGACTGGGACAAACCTAGAGAAGGAAACAGTCTTATTTAATTCAGCCTGGAGAAACAAAGGCTACATGGGGACATAATTCCAGTCTTCCACAATGTAAAGTGGGATTATAGAGAAGAAAGAGACAGATTGTTCCTGGAAGTGCACAGTGAAAGGGCAAGAAGAAATGGACACAGGCTATAATATGGAAAATTCTGTTTTAAGGATAAGAAGTGTTCATAGCGTGGACGGTTAAGCATGGGAGGAGATGTCCAGAGATTATGGGGACTCTCCATTCCTCCAGATACTGAAAACATGACTTCTTTGAAGCTAGCCCTGCTTAAAATCAGAGATTCAACCACATAATGTCAGGAATTTCTATCTATCTAAATTATTTTGTGATTCTATATCTTAATTATTCTGAAACTTCTTCTTAGATTTACTAAAATTCACCAACAGACTTACAGTCATTTAATGGGGGGAGCATGGATCAGGGGGAAAAAGCAGACAGACAGGTAAGTGAACAAACGGAGTGATGCTGTCAGATTCCTTTTCCTAGGGATATACTTGTCCTGACCACTGGCAAAAGATGCTAGACTACTAGGCAACGTCATTCCTTGCTGAATGTCAGTGTCCGCAGTAAGAAATCCAGATTACTAGTAAGAGTTTCCTTTAATGCCATTCCGAATGCAGCTATAGCTGTATTTGTACTGATGCTGTACTTTTACACGTCCTGGCTGCCACGCAGGCATGCAATAGCACTGTGTTATGGTTATTTCCACTGTGTGACATGTGTCTACAGGACACCTTTGCAGAATAAGGAAGTACTTCAGCAGTGGCAAATACTAACAAGTTGAAACATCAGGGAATCTTCAGCCAATGACACGATAATCAAAGAGGTAAGCTTCAATGAAACAATCATATAGGCAGGAACCGGTTTGGCTTGCAATACCTCACAGAGCTATGTGAAATATGAGAGCTTTCCAAAGCTGTTGTTTGGGAGTTCAAGGAGTGTGAGAACAGACAGAAGAGAGGAAATTGAATGTATGCAAATTTTATGTAGATATCTTTTGTTAGAGTGTGATTGAAGCCATGGAGGAGGAGCACCCTTTCAGGCCAATTTAAAAACCAGGGGCAGGCTGTCAGCTTGAGATCAGTCTCTCTATTTCTTCATGCACAGACATGTGGTCAAGGATTCTTCTCGGTATTCTGTCCTTGAACTGGTTTCCCATAGTGTCTTCTGAAACGTAAGTGGTCACACATTCTGTGTCTTTATGATAACATATTTTATTGTATTTCCCACCAGCTTATTTCTTCTGGGACACTGCTATGTAATAAACAGGATATTTGAGACTTAGTTCTTTAAATGTGTCAACTTGGAAGTAGATGACATTGAAGGATGGTTTGGAATGGTGCTCTCCATCATAAAACTGCTGTGAAATCTAGTGTAAATGACAGAAACCTGGAACTTGAGTAGCTGAAGTGGGATGTGCATGGGTAAAGTGGGAAGGAGGCTCAGGACTAGACTAACAAGTAACACTAATTAGGATTAATGTGCATCAGCAGCACAGAGGGAGCACGGTGTATGGGGAGGTGCTAGAGGCCAGATAGTGGCTGGGACCAGGGACCAGGCTGAATGGCAAACCCAGTAAAATTAGTATTCATATTAGCACTGTCAGTGTCCATGGCTTTATGCAAACAGTAGGTTTCAGCCACAGTTCTCAAAAATACACCAACAGTAGAGCTTAAACCCACTTCTCAAAAATCCTAGAGGAAAACACTGTGAAAGACAGGTTAGCTTCCTTCTATACACTGGTAATTTTAATAATTTAAATTTTGGTCTTTGCAGCCTGAACTGAGCAAGCGAAAATAAAAAAAAAAAGGTAATATGAGCTGGCAAAGCTGTGGGAGAAAATAAGGGGAAAGGACCAGATTTGAAAGAAAAGATTGTGTGATTCCTGTTATGCTACCAAACCAACTCATGATTTCTGTCATACATTATTTGGGAAGACTACTTTGGGTAGCAAAGTGGTGGACAGCAACAGAATTTTAGACAAACATAGCAAATATGAAGGAAGGTTTTTCAGAGAAAGAACCTGGGGGAGGAAGGCTGCCTTAATTATAGAGAGCCAAAGTATCAATAAAAAATTCAGTGGAAGAAAGAAACAAAGGAAACCACATAGGGAGAAGCATGGAAACAGAAGCACGGAAACAGAATTGAGCATGCAGATTGGACTGAGCATTCCATGGAATTTTCTGCAAAATGGAAAAGCAAGACCATTTCTTGCGCATTAAGTGGACTGACTTATATCAGTTCTTATATGAGAGATATCCAGAGAAAAAGAAATTTAAAAATTGTTGCAACCATTAACTAGTTTTTGTCATTGATCCCAAGAAGAAGCTAAATATTGCTTCTCCCTATGGGAGGCTGCAGAGGTTTAACTTTACACCTAGGTCATGGGAGTACAAATGCAACTATGCTTTAGCCACTTCAGTAATTGGAGCTGTGTAAATATCTGGAATGGAGAGGTAGTATCATGCTGGATAAGACACTGCATAGAATGATGCCAGTATTTCAGCTCAGAAAGAACAGTGAGGGATTAAAATGTTGACATTTATACTTTCTTAGCATATTATTTTAAATTCATTGAAAGAAATGGAAATCCTTCCACTGGTTTGAGCAACCTTTGGATCATGTCTTCCTTCACTTCTATGGCACTTCCATGGCATTTTCCTCTCCTGTTTGCTCTGACTTTGCTGCATGACTGAACTTTCTGATCTGGTCTTGCCCCTTTACAGCCAGTATGTGCTCCTGGTCCCATCGGTCGTGCGGAGCGACGCTCCGCAGACTGCTTGTGTGCAGTTACACAGCCTCAGCGAGCCTCTGTCCGTGAGCGTTGTCCTGGAATATGGCAGTATCCAAAAGACTCTCTTTGAGGAACCCGTGACAGAGACTGACTTCTTCAAGTGCAGCGAGTTCAAGGTATTTTCTCTTTTGAAACTACTGAAGAGGGTGTGGTAGCTGTAAATACTTCTGATTGCAACTCCTCCTGTCAGTGAGGGAAAGAAGACAAATTGTTTAAAATAAGATAAACTGTTGGAAAGGCTGACAAAATAAGAAAAAAAAGACATACGGGTGGTAGAAGGGAGCTAGAGAAAGACTTTCCGTCTGCATTCACAGAGGGAATAAAAAAAAGCTTTAGATTGTCATCACAGTTGCATGCTCCTTAGGGGGCTGTTTAAGTATCAAGCAAGAGCACCCAGATGGGTCACGCTTATTCCATTTCCTATGACTCTGCAAGATCTGTACAGACAAGACAAAGAGTCCCAAGGTGAGATCTTCTAGAATGCAGCAGGAGGAAACACTTCAGAATTAAGGATACACGGCTGTGGCAACCTGCATGTAAGCAGGGGAATGCATAGGACAGAGCACAGCTTCAAATCTTATTGCCTGGTGACAGATTACCGGACTTCCACAGCAGAAATTCCCAGAAATTATCTCACTGACAAAGGTGGGGCTTCTCATGACTTTGCATAAGCTATTTATGACTCAGCTGACAGTATCTTACCCAAAAACCATGGGCATCAGGGAACCTCAGCATGCCTCCTTTACCACTTTTCCTCTGGGGTTTTGTTCCTCTCTAGGTTCCTCCTGCTGCTTCTGATCCTGTGGCATTCATTTCCTTCTCTGCCAAAGGCGCCACAGTCGACTTAGCCGAGAGAAGATCAGTGGCAATTCAGAATGTGGATGGTGCTGTCTTCATCCAGACGGACAAACCTCTCTACAAACCAGGCCAAAGAGGTGGATGATGAGTTTTAGTCAGCTACAGAAGTGAGAAATTGAGTGCAAGGGTGGGGTCTAGGATGACAGAAACTTACTGTTGTGGAATAAAAAATCTCATCTGAGTGTGGGATCATCAAAGTTGGTGAAAAATAGAACCAGTTCACAAAATTGCAGTGAAGTAGTAGAGTTCATGTATTTGTACTGGGTTAATTGCATTTACAGGATCTCAAGTTCTGTCAGGTTTACTTGAGGACAGTCACATAAAAAGTATCCTTAAAAACACAGAAAATAATAGGTTAAGTTTGGAGCTATTAAAATTAATATAAAAATGAAGCAAGCACTTCATTTCCTGTCAACAACTCTTTCTCCTTAACTGCTGATCTATTTCAAAGTGCTGATTCCATCACAATATTTAAATGACAGTACTAGCTGTGGTGGAGTTAGCTATCTCTTTAGCATAATTATACTTCAATGCTACACAGAGTTTACACTTAGAAGAAAGACAAACTCTTCCTTCTCTATGAATTTTTCATTGAACTGGTTTGTATAAACAGGTTTTTTTTTAGGAAATTCTCCAAAGAATGGAGTTCTTCAAGAAGGATTGAAAGCAGTAAACTGCATTTACTGGTTGCATTTACTGAAGGCAGTAAACTGCATTTAAGAGGTTGCTTTAGTTCAAGTGGGTCATAATTGAAGATATTTCAGCTGACATTTGTTTTGGTTTTCTTTTTTCACTGGCTAAGAGAATCAATTCCTTTCATGTTCTCTGGGCACTCTTTAGTTTTCCCAAAAAGCCTGGGCAAAGCTGTGTACTGAAAATTATTTATCAGTGCTAATAAAATAAACGATAGAGGGATAACTTGGGGATAAGGTTTGGGGGTGATTATGGTAATGCCAGGTTGATGGTTATACTAGACAGTTCTGGAGGTCTCTTCCAACCTTGATGATTCTGTAATCCTTTTTTGTCCTGTGTCTTTTTCAGTGATGTTTCGTGTGGTCACTTTGGACACCCAGTTCAGACCTGTTCAGGAGATGGTGAGTGATAGCCAAAACTTTTCAAGTACTCTCTTGAGGTACCTGTTCACTGAGACTCTCTCACTTAGATATTGAATAAGAGTGGCCTGGGATAGGCCTCCTGATATTTTTTGAGAACTGCTGTTACTCCTTAGCTTCACACTCCATCCTTTCTCTGCCTTTATGGAAAGGAAAAGCTCTGAAACCACTTCTGGAAATCTCACAGCACACAGGTTTTGTAGTCACTTTTCCTGTCCCACATATGTAGAAAAAGACTGGATGTTTTTGCAGAAAAGATAAATTCACAAACAGGCTATCCTCTTAAAATTATCTCTTTAATTACAGACATGAGTATCAAATTATTTCTTTGGCCCAGTCTTCTCTATCCGGAACAAGTTGTTCACAGATTTCCTTATGTTCTAGTATTTATCAACCCTCATGGTCAGTTAATTGATGTTTTGATAATTTTTTTTCTCTCCCTTTTCTCCTCCTCCAGTATCCCAGAATCACCATTGAGGTAAGAGATACATCATGAAATTACAGCACAAGTTCCTTTGGAAAGACTATGCTTCATCATTCCCCATAGAGTCAACAGCTGAGGGAGACTCATCCAGAGCACACCACTTAAAGCCAATGGATTTGAGGTTGAACATGGCAATATCCACTATCAAGCAATAGAGGAGAAGAAATCAGCGGAACTGGAGACATTAGTCAGAAAGGGCGTGGAGCTGCTGCTCTGTCTTTCATTAGAGTTCAAACAGGAGTGTCCTGTCCAGCCTCACTTCGGGAGGACTCCAGTAAATAACTGGTGAAATGGCCTCATTCTCATACATAGAGCGTAAGAATAGTCACTTTCTGAAAGGCCATGTTCTCATGGGGACAGGCTAACAATGAATCATCTTGTACCACATTTCACGTCACTACATCTCCAAGCACTTTCTGAGAGAGACCAGCATAATATTCCCATTTTATGCAAGCAGTTGAGTCAGAAAGATTTATGCTAGAAGAGTTACAGATACGCAACCTGTGTCCCGATCAGGAACTGTTTCTGAATGATCTGAGGCCATCTGTCAGTGTAGCTAATGCCCAGTTAAACTTAGGTTTGCTTAATCCACAAGCAGAGATGGAAAGTCAGAGCGCATGTCATCAGCCCCAAAGCACTCAGCCTGTGACGCATTTAGTGTCAGGAGACAGCACTTGAAAGAAGGCAAGAAATAGGGCGGTAAATGTTTTGCTACATCTCTTTCTTCCACTCTTCAGGATCCAGAGCAAAACAAGATCTTCCAGTGGCTGGAGGTAACATCCAAGCATGGAATTGCCCAGCTCTCCTTTCCACTAATCCCAGAGCCTATTCTGGGGTCCTACCAAATCACTGTGGAGACAAAGTCAGGTGAAAAAGAGTACCAGTCCTTCAGAGTGGAGGAATATGGTAAGCAAAGGCTCATGAACTACCCTGTGCTAGCAGTAAGGCTTGGCCTATGTCAGATAAGAGCTACTAGTGCAGAGTTTAAGTCCTTTGAATTCTCTACTTCATGCCTGGAAAAGAAAGACATGGAGAGAGCTGGGTGGACTGGTGCAGGAGAAACAGGCCTTTCCCGGGTATGTTGTCATTATTGCTGGTGACCTGGGATAAAAGATAAGTTGAAAAGAGGCAGTGTCAGTGATCTATTTGATTTTATTATTTCACTTAATCTGTTGCCTTTCTCCTCCACTGCAACTGGATTGCGTAATAGCTTTTGTTCTCCAGGGCTTAACTAGTTCGAGACATTGGCATTACTCATTTTTCTTTAAAAAAAGAGATTAAAGTGATTTATCATGGGTTTTGCTGTGACTGTTATACTTACTAGTATGATTATTCTTTTTATATATATCTTTATTATTATAATTTTAAAGAAGTTACTCATCTTACCACTGATGGTTATTTTTTCTATTGCAATATACTACAGCCAGTTCCTAGTTAGATTCTTCTTTGATCCATTTCCTCTCCCTTGTTGGTGAAAATGTCTTTGCCAACTGTTTTTTTACTGTCTCACACACACACCCACACCTGTGTATGGCATGCAATTGCTGATCAGTCATATTCACATTATGTTCTCAGTGCTGCCAAAATTTGAAGTGACAACCACTGGGCCAAAGACGATTTCTTTCTTTGATGAAGAGGTCAGGGTGAATGTTTGTGCTTCGTAAGTATCAGAAGACAACACAATTGTGCACAACAAATGGGATAGGCACTGGATGGTGTGCTGTTCTGGGAAGCAGAGATCCTGCTGCTGGTTCAGAATGTGGCTTAGAGCAATTCCTTTAGCTATGACTTTAATGATATAAAATAACTCTTTTCCTGCTACACAGCAAAATTAAAACTGGGAGTGTTTGTGTGTGTCCAAATCAAGCACTTCATGCTTGCTAGCTGTTGTGTTTTATTATTACTGAAAAGGAGAGTTTATCATTAAAATTGCTGGCTGTGATGCTGCCAAAGTGCAGGGTGCTAGGAGCTAAAAGGGTGGATAGGGTCTTTCTGCAATATGTTCTGCTTTGTGTAAGGTACTAATGAGAAAAAGCAGCAAGGAATGATATCCTGAGTCTGGCACCACTTTCCAGCTTCAGACCTTGAAAAATGACTGCATCAAGACAATGATAAACCAGGGGGGTTTTAACAAGATGGCAGAAACAGCCTAAAAATAGTAGAAGGGAATTCTACTAGGGCTAACTGATTGTAATTCCCAACTGTTCTTCTGTCTGTGCTCTGGGCACTCCGGAGTGATTTAGAGTCTGCATTGCTCTGCAGCTTTTTGCAGGTTTCATGTTAAATCCACATGGTCGAATTCTTGTGTTTCTTCCTCTCCTAGGTACACCTACGGCCAGCCAGTACAAGGGAATGCCCGAATCAATGTGTGTCGGCAGCGCTTTTACAGTCCACTGTGTGAACAAAACCGGAAAAAAAACTGTGAGGCTGTCACTGGACTGGTATGATACATCACAAGTCTGTTCTTCCCTGTCAGCTTTACATGTAGCACAGTATTTGGTGGCCTCAATAATTTCCAAGGGAACACCAGAGAGACAATCTCAGTGGTGTGTTTTTTCTTACTATCTTACAGGCACTGCTGAAAGACCATGAACGTAGCTTTTACCAATGACCTCACTAAAAGACTTTGATTCTTTCCTCAGAAAGAATCAGTAGGAAGCAGGGAAGTCTATGAAACTGTAAATTTGTAATCATTTCTAAAACACTGGGGCTGCGTTCTTACCAAATTTAATCAGCAGACCTCTACTGGGAGTCTTTGGGGACACTTAATATTAAATGAATGATCAATTTGTTCACTAGCTCAGACTCAATGTGGTGTTGTCACAAAGCACAGGCATCAAGTAAGATGGGTTTAAGAAGGAGCATGAGTATAGAGAAGACTAGAGGGGGATAAGGAGAGAAGTTTCCAGGTGCTAGAGTAAATGATACTGAAACAGTCATCTGGGATGGGAGCTGGGGAGCGAGAAATGTAAGGTAGGTGGAGAGCTCTTCAGGGACACACTAATACAGATTTAGGAGCAATTTTCCAAACCTTGAGAAAAAAAGGCTTTCCCCTCTGTGCTGCTTTTTCAGCTGGGAAAGGACGGCTGCCTCAACACTGCCATCTCCATAAAAAAATTCCAGCTTTACCGCAGCTATGCCATGATGTATGCCAGCCTCAACATAGAAAGCATCGTCACTGAAAATGGGACAGGTAACACCAAGTGGAGGTTGGGAGTAGCTGGTTAAAGCTAATGCATGGAACTCCCACCATCTGTGTGGCAAACAAGCAGCAATCATGGTTTTCATTGTGTAGCTCTCCCTCCAGAGCATCACCATTCCACACAGCTTATCGAAAGGAACAGCTTTCTGCCCGTGTCTGATTTCTGTTTCCTCTCCTTTGTACTGGGTGTGTCTCACAGGTATCCAGATGAAGGCCTATGACTATGTTTCAGTCATCCAAGAAAACGACCAAGTGCTGTTCAGGAATATGGATTCCCATTACAAGAGGGGAATTCCTTACCATGGTGAGGTAGGTACATGAGAGGATATATTTAGACCCAACCTCCCTGAGGTCCAGCATGATGATCTTGGCGTTGCCCCATTTATGGCTGTCCCCTGACTGTGCTGTCAGCTTCCCATGATACTGCTGCATAACAGTGACTGCATAGTTCTCTTGATACTCCCAGAGAAAAAAAGAAAATCGTATTACACCTGGAGTGTCAGGGTCTCTTTTCTGCTATAGTCAGAGGATGTCTAAAAAGTAAGTGGAAGGTCATATGAGTGAGGAAGAGGAGTCTTCAAGAAAATACTCCAGGAACTGTTGTTCCTAAACTAAAGGTAGAATTCACCCTGTGTTGCATCACACAATCTCAGGGATGTTTACTTAAAGCAGTATAGACGTTGGAGCACATTCCCACTTCTTAGCAACCTACACATGCTGGATAAACCCAGGCACAAAAAGGAAGATGACCTGTACAGCATCATCCTGACATGCAGTGGAGGCAGTGGGTGTGCACAGATGCATAGGAGCTGAAAGGTGCTACTGAGCTCCACAGGTTGCCTGTGGCCATGAAGTCATCTGGTTGTTTTAGGTGTGTTAATCAATGTTCTTCAATGAATATTCCTCCTCCCTTTGTGACACATAGTTTATTCTGCACTCATGGGAATTTCCCACTAATGGGAATTTTCCTGTCACAAAACGCCTGCTCCCTCAAAATACTGAGGAACATTTGCCTCTTTAATACCTTTCACTCTTGATTTCTACTCCCTGCAATTGCCCTCAGTGTTTAAGTGATCATCCTCTAGTAAACAGAGCTTTTCTTTTTTTGTTGTTGTTTGTTTTTTTTCTGAATCCCTTGGGTATTTGTTGTGTTCAGATCACTGTGACAAATGTGGATGGTGAGCCTGTTGCCAGCAGCACTGTCCTGCTGGAGCTCAATGGAGATCATCTGGCCAGATATACCACCGACAAAAATGGCACTGTTGCTTTTTCCATTGACACGTCCAACTTCTTTGAACCCAGTTTCAAGCTGACAGTAAGTAAACACATGCTGTAGTCTAATTAGTGAATAAATACTTCATGGGAGAGAGGGTTTAGAAGGAATACCTGCAAACTGTGAAACTCATATGAGAAAACAGCAGCACCTGAAAAGAGGCAGGCTGTATCCTAGCTGTGGTTTTGGGCTGTAGTCATCTTCTGTCCCTCTCTGCTTTTCCTTCACCTCAGAAGCTCTTTCTGCATTCAACTTCCTTCTCTTTATTCTGTGTGTTAGACGACCTTCCTCAGAGACTGCACTGCCTTCCCCATCTAGCCTTGGCGCAAGCCAGCATCTTTAACTGCTGCTGCCTGCTTCCCTGCATTTCTGCTGGCACAAACTCATGCCTGTTACCATCACGTGGTCTTCTTGTACTGTCATGCCTTTGTTCTGGTGGGATGGGAAGAGCTGAGAAAAAGTGTGTAGTTCAGAGCAATGCCATTCTAATTCACAGTAAGTCCCAGCAGTTTATGCAACTGGACCCAAGCCTGAAAGAAACTGAAATAACCCCCCTACTGCAAAGTGCCACAAGCATCGGGATGCCTTAAGGTATCCAGAAGGCCGCTTACTCTGCATTGGTGAAGCACAGATTTTTCACACCAGTTCTTTCTTGTGGCTTAATTGTGCCTCACAAATTGTGGCTTAAACAGCCTCACAAAATCAGCTCCTTAACAGCATATTTTACAGGAAAGATGCCTTTGCCTCTCACCTGCCTTGCATTTTCTTTTTTTCCACACTGTTGGTTTCTCATGTATGGTTTTCTGTTTCATAGGTCAAACAGGCACCAGAAGAATGTGCAGACTTTACCTGGGGGATTGCTAACGAGCCCAAAGCCTCATTCCTTGTCCGGCGTTTCTACTCACGGACCAACAGCTTTCTGAAAATTGAGCCAGTGACAGAGGAGCTGAGCTGTGGCCAGCAGCGAACGATCAATGTTCACTATGTCCTGAACAGAGAGGGCTACAGCAACGCCACACACACAAACTTCTACTATGTAGTAAGTGCTGTTACTCCTAAAACATCTTTTGTTCACCTTCTCTTGGACACCCTATAAGGCAGAAATATCACAATCAGGCAGTGGTTTCAGATCATGGCTCATGATGGCCTTCGAGGCTTCTCAAAACAATACTCAAAATCAATGATTTCGTGGTGGAAGGGAGAAGATGCTTTTGACTCACTTTCATGAGATTTTTCTATGCCCAGGTGATGACACAAGGAAAAATTACTCTGAGTGGCCAGAAGCAAGTCAGCATTTCTGGTGGTAAGTTCCAGACCATATTATTACTTGTACTTCGGAGCATCGTTCTGAGCACCAGAGCATAGTAAATTTTGCAAGAAATGATGAAAGCAGAGAACTGTGGCTAAATCAGATACTAGTTCCTAAATCCCATGACTTGTTACTACTCACAGAATAATTTTCTTTTGCTGCAGCATCTAGCCAACCTCGCCATACTATAATCAATTTTATCTTGTTAATAGGAAGATATTTTGTTGTGATCAAACACATGGAATGCAACCTTCATCTGTTTTATTGTATTATTTTATTATGCCAAGGAGTATTTATGGTCTCACAGTTATTGCATGACATCCTAGTCTTCATCAGTTAGAATAAAAACACTTTTAAAAGTTTGGAATAATAGATGTCCCATTTGACAGGGATATTTAGCAGTCCACTCTTGAAATTCATTGCTCTTTCAGAAGTCTCCAAATACAAATGACAAATGACAGTAATCCTGACCTTCATTCTTTTGTTGTTAAAAATAACTTTTCTAGCAGAACCTGGTCTATTTGCAGACTTCGGGAGGTAGCTTAAGTAAGCCTCTCTCCACATATAGGACTTATTTCATATTCACCATCTTTGGTCTTGAGCTTAATTCCCTGTCCATGTTCCTGTAGTTTTCATCCATGTACAGGAGAATTCCCTATTTCTTAGTGTTAAGAGAACTCTCTTTTAACTCAGGATATTGCTCTATTTCCTCTGGTTTAGGTAGGAGTTTCTAGCTTTGAGACCCAAAGGCAACGCTGTGCTCTTCAACACGTGCTCTTCAATGTTGTGCTCTTCTTATCTGTGCTCATAACAATTGTGCACAGATTTCCATGTTCAACTTCTTCCCAGCTTAGACCTCTCGCTGCAAAGCACTCTGGTCTCAGCATCCTCCATTTTGTGTCTGTTGTCTTGCTGATGAGAGCTGTTCCTCAGCCACTGAGAGATGAATCTTCCAATATCCAATTCCCTGGGTTTTTAAGGCGCTAGTAGGTTATGAATAAATATGTGGTCCTTCCACCAAAGCTGAGGTTTGTCTAATCTCTTTTGCTGGCTTGTCCTTCCCCCATCCATGTTCCTTCCACAGCTTCCAGAGGTACATTCTCCATCACACTGACTGTCACTGAGAAGCTCGCCCCCAGCACCAGGCTGCTGGTCTACACGGTGCATCCTCGAGGGGAGATAGTGGCTGACAGCTCCAGGATACACAGTCATATATGCTTCAAAAACAAGGTGAAAACCTTCGCTTTCTTATTAAGGGATATATCAGGGTTTGCTGAAAAACAGTCCGGAAATGACCTCAGCAAGACCCCTGCACTCGGGATGGCCTTTAGGACTGAAAAGAGCGCTGATGTGTCTGGGATCATGGGAAGCTGTCCCTGGAACTGGCACATATGGTCAGACTCAGACAAAACTCTCCAGACAGTGGGGAGAGAAGGGCGGCTAGGGGATTGGGAGAATTTTTACAAACGGATCCAGAAGGGCCATCTAGTGGTAGGAGCTTTGTCCCACAGGGAATAGAGCGTGTGTCGGTGAAAGGTGAGATTTAGATCTCTGTGCCAATCTGATTCACCTAATTTCCGTGGGGTTGTCTTGGATTTGTTAATTTCCAGGTCCAGCTCAATTTCTCTGAGAAGCAAGGTCTCCCAGGCTCTAAAGTTGGACTCCACCTGGAAGCTGCTGCCAACTCCTACTGTGCCCTGCGAGCAATTCAGAGCATCCTTCTTCAGTCTGGGCAAGAGTTATCTGCCGAGAGTGTAAGTCACATCCCCAGTCCTGTGTTCTTTTGAGCTAGGGACACCCAGTTCCCACTGTGATGTCTCTGCTGCTGACTGTATTTTTATTTTTCCTTTGGAAACAGACATCTGTGATTAAAGGAAGTTTTAAGGCAATTGTACGCTTCAAAGACGGAAATTGATAGCACAACACTGCTTTTGGGAAGCATGGCAGTGTAACACATATCCCAAGAATATGCCTAATGTAAATCTTTGACAGTGTATTTACTCACTGTGGAGTGATTATGTCAAAATTGCATTTTTATGGCTCAGATAGGCCTTAGGCCCCTAACAAAAGCTGTAGATGACAGCTAGTGTCTTGTAAAACTCCAGTCTCCTCTTTGCTTAACTCAGGAGTGTATCTCCATGCTTTGTGCTCAAGTTCACTCCACAAAGCCACTGCAGCTCAGAAGGACAAGGATACAGTCCAGTCCAGTCCAAACTGCTTATTCGTCAATAGATAGGCATCACTGGGCTAGCCCACCAAAGTCTACAGGATTGCTCAGGGGCCACCAAAAGCTTTGAATATATGTGATTTTGCACCTGCCTGAAACCTTCCTTGTGCTTACACTAGTCATTCTCACCTCCAGGTGTACTACCAGCTTGGTGGGGGTGATTTATATGGCTATTACTACAATGGGCTCAACCTGGAAGATGACAGGCCACAGGGGTGTACCCCATCCAAAACCATCTTTTCTGATGGCTTGTACTTTGAACCGGTGAATGTCAGCCGTGATGGAGATGTCTACAGGATCTTCAGGGTATGTGGTCTGTGGGGGAGGCTCTTTAAGTGGGAGGGGTTCCAGAAGAATTCAGGCACATTAGCATTTAGCTTTCTCAGGTGGTTGTTCTTACTGCTGAGAGAAGGCAGCTGATGCCTGAAACAGCCTAAAGCGTCTCATCACCCAGTTTCTGCCTTTTTGTCCTCATCACTTCATCAGGAGGTCTGAAAATCACTGCTAGAAAATCACTGGGATGCTGTCCATGGTTCAATAGGCATTTCCTAAGCAGGACCATGGCCTTGGCTCATGACTTTAGGCATTTCTTGTAAAGATCTGTGTCTGTGATGCAGGTCACTTGGTTCCTGATACACTGGACTCCACTACCCACTGGCCCTATGCCCTAAGACATAAGGCCAGCATCATACTCATTATCACTGTTCTTTGCAGAACACAAGGTGTCACTGCTCCATAAAAAATACACAGAGGTTGGCGAGGTACAGTTAAGACATTCAGGGCTGAAAGAATGGGATGTGATGGAATGTGATGAGGGAGGGGAGAAACAAGGGATGATAACCAGGGACATGCACTGGCAGCTAGCGAATGCCCTGAGTGACTTGATAGATTCTTTCACATTTAGGATATGGGTCTGAAAGTGTTCACCAACGCTGTGCTACGGAAACCAGTTCTGTGCAATGAAGACAGATCAGATACAGAAGATTACCCTTCTCACTACTACAACGCCAACCTCAAGGCCTCAGGTAAAAGAAGGTTCGCTCTGTATCTCCAGTCTCAGTCTATGGGGTCTTCAAAACTGTTGCCCGTGTAAAATGACAGCACATGTTTTGGGAGGCTGGGGGGAATAGGTCTATGTGTCCCAGCTGCCATCCTGTAATCTCCCTCTGGCAGTCCTTGCAGTAGAATCAATTTTCTCTCACTTAGGTGCAGGTGCAAATAGAAAAGACAGCAAATACTGTAGTGCTGCTTCTTTCATAAACTGATATTGGCTTTTCAGGGGTTTTCAGGTCAGAACCTTTCATCAAATCATAATTCAATTAAATATTTAAAAGTCAGGAGTTCAAACCGCGCTTAGCGCACTTAGCACATAGTCTCCTAAGCCCTTATAGATCAGCAAGAGTTACGATTATCTCTCTGTCAAGTCAGACTGCTCAGCAAAAGAGCAGAAGCAGCAGTCCCAAGCTGCAACAAGAGAAAGTGTTATTCAACACTAGGAAAAAGTTCTTCCTCATGAGAGTTGTGGTACACTAGAAAGGATTCTCCAGGAGGTTTTGGAATTTCCATCACTTCTGGGTTTCAAAACTGATCTGCAGAAGAAGCAACCTGATCTGACTTTGAATTTAATCCTACTTCAAGATTGGATTAGAGAACTACAGGGGTTGCTCCCAACCTAGATTTTTTTTCAATGACTCTATGATTCTATGATTCTAAGTCATTGTAAAGCATTTATAATCTTTGACGACAATACTGGCTGCTGTTGCCCATTTGCAAATCAAAGAGAGCTTCTTGTAGAGGATGGGGAACATGCTTATCTAACTGAATGATGAGACTTTTCAGTATGAAACAAAGTAAAATGTCTTGTAAAATAGCTAGTTTTTTCCCATGGGAAAGAATAGATAAGAAATTGTTTCTTTGCTTATCCCCATATCTCTTGGAATTTTCCCTATTATATGGGAGGGAAAAATAAAAAAATGCTGAAACGGGATATTTAGTGTTCATTGGTGGTGTGAAGCATGTCTGACAGAAGTTCAGATTCTTCTCACATGATATCTCTAATATTATCCTTTAACCATATCCCCACTTGTAGGTGAGTCAGGGACTCTTGGTGGGGGTGGTGGTGTCAGCACCATTCGGAAATTCTTCCCCGAGACCTGGATTTGGGAACTGGTTAACACTGAGTAAGTATGTTTGTTTATCTTCACTTCTTTCTTCCTGAACGGATTTTTGAGTTGATTCATTTAGCTAAAATGGACTCTCGGAAGGAACCATGGAACATATGTTTGCTTCGTAGATGTGGATCTACTTTTCTGGTCTTGATCAATGACCATTGCAGACAAATGTTCTGTGCTCTGTTCCCTGTCTTTCTGATGGGGAGAGATAAATAGGGGCTAAGAGTGAAATAAAAGTATTTTTTAAGGAGAGAGAAGGAGCTTGTTATTTTTCATCCAATTTTTAATTCAGCAGCAAAATACTCAGTTTATTTTTATTTTTTTTCAGGCTATCACAGCATCTGCAATGAGAATATTTCTATCTTAACTATGCCTCCAGATGCTGTTCTAGAACATTAATCTGAATTTATTGATTCTAATCTGTGTGTTTGGGCATTCTGGTTTTTCAACAGTTGGTATTTCTAAATTTAAATAGTTGAGTATTTGAGTGCTTTTTAACATGTAGTTAACCAGGACCTTTATCTTTATTTCAAGCATTATAGCACTTTTTTTAAATATGGGAAGGTATCTTGTAGAAAGTGAGATGAAAACAGAAGTTCTAACTCTAGCAGAGAGCCTGTTCTATAATTTGTCTTGAAAAATTCAAAGATCACTTCTCATTCTGTGTTTCTTATTCTTTTCAGTTCCAGAGGAGAGGTTGATGTCTCTTACACCATTCCTGACACCATCACAGAATGGAAAGCCAGTGCTTTCTGTGTGCAGGATGATGCCGGGTTTGGCATCTCCTCACCTGTTTCACTGACAGCATTCCAACCATTCTTCGTGGACCTCACCCTGCCGTACTCTGTCACTCGAGGGGAAAAATTTAATTTAATAGCCAATGTCTTCAACTACCTCAACAAGTGTGTCCAGGTATATCAAGTTCCATTTTACTTCCTATGTGGTTTGCTTGTTTCCTAGAGATCTTTTTGCTCTTGAAGGAGGAACCTCAGCAGAGGGTATGGGTACTGTGCTGTGCAAAACACAGTAAATACTGAGTAATGCAGCAGCCTCCCTGGCTCTGCAGCCTGACTTTCAGGTCGTTCTCCTTCATTTGTAATCTTGCTCCTTCTTTCTTTGTCTCAGATCAGTGCCATACTGGCACAGTCAAGTGACTATGAGGCAGAGATCCTTTCGTCAGGGGGCAACACAGCAACGGTGTGCGCCAATGAAAGAAAAACCTACATTTGGGCTGTTAGCCCCCAAAAACTCGGTAACTTTTTCTTTTTATCACCTTGATATATCCCTGTCTGATCTTTCTACTCCCACCCTTTAGAGCAGCATCAATGATCCACAAGCAGGCATTTCTGTACAACTCCATTAATTGCTCCAAATTTAGCACTGGACCTCTGCTAAAACTCCCTTAGATGCACTGAAAGACCAGCGAATTGTTCTGGTGTTTTACCTCTTCCAGTTTTTGGTTAGTCCACTTCCTGCCCATTTTAGGAAGAACTCTTCTTCGCTTGCCAGATGTATGAAGTATTGTCAGGATTTCACGTGCCTATGATCTTTCAGCTGACATTTTTGTGTCTAACCAAAGGTATTTAGTAAGAATAGAATTTGCTAATAATTTTGGACTGGATTCTCAGTGGGCAATAAGGACACTGCTCCTTCCCAGTTTTCTAGCTGTGTTAATCCACACTGCCTTCAAGTCCACACTGTCTTTTATTTTTAAAGCAGTTGTAATTACTTGCATGTGTAAGTGCTCCAAAAGTTGAAATACGAATAAAAGCAGAAGAGCTATGATTAAACTATTGCAACACTGCCTTAGGCCAGAGAAAACTCAGTACAAGGCTAGGAAGACGTGGAAACTGGTAGTGAATGTCCATTTTTTGGCCAGGATCACCCCTCTTTCATTCCTGATATCAGGGCCCCAGGCAAGCACTCCTTTCCACTAATGAACAGATGTGGAGTCTTCATGAAATTTGGTTTTACTGAGCTGTCTTTAGAGAAAATACATTTCTCAGAAGTTCATCAGCCTAGAAGAGGCAGTCAAAACCAGGGGTAATTGTAGACACTGAAGATAACTTCTTTTTCTTGGGCTGGTGGATGGCTTTCCAGGTGAGGTGAAATTTGTGATTACTGCTGAGGCCAAACTGAACGCCAGAAGTACTGGAAACAGCACATCTCCAGAAGAGAAGACCATTTACAGTGACACCTTGTTTCAAACCCTGCTTGTCGAGGTATGGTAGGAAATCTGCAGGTGCTTTCTGCCTCATGGAAACTGGAATTCCTCTAGTTGTGGATTAGAAGCAGTTAGGAGGGAGGGAGGCAGGGCAGTACAATGAGGAGGGAGTACAGTACCTGTGTACGGTAGGCTTCTCCATATCAAAATAAGAGTGAAAATCACAGTGATCACAGCATCCACTGTCCTCCTCCCACTGTCTCCTTCTTGAGACCATGAGCACACAAGTCCTGACAGCCCACGTTGCCAGGAGGGAGGAGATTCCATACCTTACTTTTAAAGCACCTTTAGCCTGTGGCTCAAATACTGGGGAGGAGGGTGGAGGGAAGATATAAAAGGAAAAAGGTTAATCCTGAGCATCATAAACCAACAGCTACATTGGATTAATTGGACAGAGTATCTCAGAGGCTGGAAATACCTATTTTTTAACTGCTTTTTAAGTAGGAAGTTGCTCTGGATGGGATTTTGGGTAAGAGAGGGAGTCATGGACCAAGAGATATTCTAGTGGAGCTAGGGTAGGACTGGGTACAAGAGGTGCACGCTCTGGATAACCACATTCATATACTATCTTACATTGCTAAATTGTCATGGTTTCATGGTGATGTTCTGCACCTTTCTTTCTCTTCCTGACCACTTCACTGCAATCAAACAGCCTGAAGGTATTAAAAAGGAGTTGACTCAGAGCTCCCTCGTCTGTGCAAAAGGTAAGGCAAGTTTGTTCGTTCATTCATTCATTCATTCATTCATGCCTTCATTCATTCCAGGGAGTAAAGTGGAACTGCTTCATTGTCTTACAGATCTTGTCGTACAAAACCAGAGACCCTTCCAGGGGAGGAAAGAGATTTTCAGGGTCAGGGTGCTAGGCTAAAATTCAGGATTTTCAGATACCTTTGACTCATTGTCAAAGTCTCTGAAGCATTTTCTTTACCCAGACTGAAGACTGTAGCAGTCACTGTAGTTATGCTTAGGAAGTAAAGTCTTCTGTAAAAAAACCCCATAATTTTAACAGTTCTTTTTTTCACATTTTCTCATCAGGCGAAAAGATTTCTGAACAAGTGTCTCTCAGCTTGCCAAGAAACCTAGTGCAGGGATCAGCCAGAGCTTATTTTTCTGTCATTGGTAAGTTTAGTACTTACAGTAAATGCAAAATTGTGTTTCTCTTGTGCTGCACCAAGTGCCATCACGTATACAAACACAAACCTTATGTTAAGTTGAAGAAGGAATTAGTCTTGATTTTAGACAGTAAGTTTCCTACTTTGCAAAATGGCAGTGAGACGCAAAAGTTCTTGAAAATTCTCTCATATCAAGAGAGGACAAAATAGTCCAATAACTTCCATTTATATTGCATTTCAGATTATACTGCATTTGCATATCCAGCTCTGTATAGTAAAACAGCTAATTCAGCTGAAAAGTAACCTAAGGCAGACTTTTTTGAAAAAAATTATGTTAATTTCTTGGGAAGAAATCTTCAGAACTTTGCTGACTACACAATTTCAAATTTATCATTTTGCATAATGAAAAACATTTCTAAGTCAGTAAGTTCCCATAGAATAAAAGTTACAGGTCCCAGTCAGCTCTACTAATCTGAAAATCGTTATTAAGACTTGAGGGTTCTCTTCAGTGAAAATTTTTTGAGGTTCTGAACTCAGATTGTTTTCTAAACACAGCTGGTTTGCATGCCCCTGTCTGTGTGAGATGTGCTGATGCTGTGCAATTACAGCCTCTGTGGCCCGTCAGCATCGTACCCCACACAACATTTTCACATGTACATGCAAGAACAGGAAGCGAGCTGTCAAGGGCAAAGAAATCTAACCCTTCCAGGGATTCACAGCTGTTTCTCAGAAGCCGTGCTAGCCAGTATTGGTGCCCGTTTTTTTCTCTCAAATTCTTAGTTTCTCCCAGGTGGCCATTATCCTGATAAGAAATGAAAAATGGGGCCATTTCATCACTTTTCTTCTATGATGTGTCTTTGGTTGCTGTGACTACTCTGTATTAGTCATAGCCCTTGGGTTCATCATAAGATAGTATAGAGCAATGTATAATGCTATGTAATAAAAACATGTCTGAACTGAGCTGACTTCTTACATCTTTCACTCTTCAGGAGACATTTTGGGTACAGCCGTGCGGAACTTAGATAACCTCCTCCATATGCCTTATGGCTGCGGAGAACAGAACATGGCCTTGTTCACACCCAACATCTATGCCCTGGATTATCTGAATAAAACTGGGCAGCTGACTGAAGAGATTAGAGTCAGGGGTACTGGATATTTATCCACAGGTGAGAGGTTTTCAGATTCTTCCATCTTCTTCCTCGGGGAAATGGTCACAGGACCAAGCCTGACAGAGTTTAAGAAGTGGTTGGACAATGCTGTCAGGCACATGGTGTGATTTTTGGGATTCTGTACATGGTTAAGAGGTGGACTCGATGACCTTTGTGGGTCCCTTCCAACTCAGAATAAACTGTGATTCTGTGATCTAATATTGTGATTGTGTGCGTCGAACTCTTCAGCTCTGCATAGTGAGCACTCCTCTCTAAATTCCAGCACCACAATTATTGCATAGGAGCAGGCAATGAGAGCACCCCAAAGCAGCATGTTGTTCTTCCAGGAGTAAAAGCAGCTGAAATTCATAGTGATTGGCATTATTCTCCAGACATACATTACTTGATACTAAATACAGAAGTCCTACTGCTTCAGTTGAACAAACAGCAGAACTAATCCTCTTCTGTGATTAGAAAATGTGTCTTCTTTACTATGTTTTCAGGTTACCAGAAACAGCTATCATACAAACACCGGGATGGATCCTACAGCTCCTTTGGGTTACGAGACAGAGAAGGGAGTGTATGGTAAGTGACAACATTTTCTATTTCCCTAGCACAGGGTCTTTATGCTTTGAAAAATGATCCAAGTATTCAGTGATTCTTATTTTTAATAGACTAAATGAATATAGTTCAATTAATTTCAATTCCCTAGTAAAGGAGAAATTAATAACTGGAAAGAGAGCAACGAAAGGATGGTATGATGGTTGGGAGCTGGAGTATGTAATGTTCAACGGGAAGCTGAAGGATCTGGGTTTGTTTAGCCTGTAGAAGAGGAAGGTAATGGGAGACCTGGGTAAACCTTTCTGCTGCCTAGATGAGGACTGTGGAAAAACAGAGTCAGATTCTTGTTGGAGCTGCATAGAGTAAGGACAAGAGTTTGTCCTTACTCAAGTTGCTACAGAGACAACTCCAAGTGGGCAGAAGGAATAAAAGTCTTCCCCAAGAGAAGGCTGTAGCACTGAGACAAATGCCCAGAGAGGATGTGGATATCTCTATCCCTAGAGATTTTCACGTGACTGGACAAAATACTGAGCAGCCTGGCACAGCTCTGAAGTGGGCCTTAGCTTAAGCAGGTGGTTGAACAGGATACTTCTAAAGGTCCCTTCCAACCTGGTTTGTTTCATAATTCAATTAACTAAGACTAGTAATTGCTAACATCAATCATCAGGCTGTGCCTATACTTTACCGCTGCTCTAAAAGAATGGTTTCAGCACAGTAATGGAGAAATATCAAGCCAATTTTTAGTATCAGGATTTTACATATGTTATTTATTTAAAACTTAGAAAACACTTTCTTCTTTAACCTCAAACATTATGAAGTTCATTTTATGTCATTTTCTGTGCACATCCTATGCACTGGTAAATCTCTTCAGTCTTGTTCACACTATACCTGCTTTCTGTGTCTGGGTCACCTGCAGGCTCACTGCCTTTGTGTACAAGTCACTGGAGCAAGCCAAACGCTACATCTACATTGATGACAACGTCCAGTCTCAAACGTTGATCTGGCTGGCAAGCAAGCAGAAGTCAGATGGCTGCTTTGAAAATGCCGGGTCACATTTCAACAACGCTTTGAAGGTAACTGAGATAAGTATAGCCACAAACTTCCAGTCCTGCCGTCTGGATTGATTTGGACAATTTCTGCCAGACATAAGCTTACTCTTCACCACACCCTTACTCTTTCTAGTACTGTTATCTCGTGTCTCTCCTATACAAGCAGGGCGTGATTGTTATGTGTGCTCTTGATGATGAGGTAAGAACAAGTAGAACTTTCTGAGTTATAAGTCTCGGGTTTTATTTTCCACCACTGCATTGTGTGCTGAGTCACAGGCTATGGTGTGCTTTATTACACACATACAAAAGTTAAGAAGATGCAGGCAGTTATTTTGACTTTGTCCTGAGTGAACATGATCTTTCTTGTTCCTGTGCATACAGGGAGACAGAAATTACTGCTGATCTCAAATCTAACTGATAGATGAACTATGAATTAATTCATATGTTGTTTCTTTCTAGGACATTTTTCCTCACCAATTTTTTGCTTGTTTTTCATCAGGGTGGAGAAGAAGCTGAATACTCCCTCACAGCCTACGTTGTGGCATCATTGCTGGAGGCTGGACACTCTGCTGCAGTAGGTATTTGGTTCTCGGTTAGCCCGGTCAGCCATTTGTCAAACTGCACAAGTTACAGTCCTCACATCAGTGTTCTTTTACAATGAGGATCTCGAATACTGATTGTAGGACAGTAGCTGATTGTAAGCAGCAGTTTTCAGAATCCTGCAGTCCCCTGTGAGTATTTAATGAGGGTTACAAATCACTCATTACAGTTACATATCCAGTGCTATGAATTCACTTGAAAAAAACCTGAGGAGTCCAGCTGTTTTAGACAATAAGTAGGTGTAAAATCCAAACTGAATTTGCCCACTCCATCCAGAGTCCACTTTGGAATTTTCTCTGAATTTGCCCAATGCAAAGTTCAAGCTATCCAAGTCTTCAGTCTACAAACTCACTTTGTGCTTTTAGTTCCAAGCTGTGTTTCCAATTTCCTATGGAAATCTTAATAATGGAAGGGAATGATGATCTGCTGGTCATAGTACTAGGCACTGGGAAATGAGAGCCAAGTTCTGTTCCCTGTAATATATTTCCTGCATATACCTGTGACCTTGTTTTTATGCTAACTTCGTTCTTTGTATAATGGGGAGGAGGAGAATTGTTCCAAATCTGACAAACACGTTCTGGATGTGCTGATTTTTTGAACATCACTCAGACATCAGGTGTGGGCCATCATTAAGGTACATGAGACCAACAGGATGCAAACATTGTGCATAATCAAATAGTTCTTCAGCAACATGAATTTAGTTTCCAATACCTTCATAAGAAGCTCCAAAACCTTGTGCCACATGTTTAAGTGAAGCTGCAGAGACAAGACATGGTTAGTAGTGTGCTGGGGAAGAAGAGTTCACAGAGATAGTCGGTAAAGCTGAAAGGTCTGAAGAGTTAACTTGATAGTTATAGCTAGCAAATGAGCAATATCCACTTGAGAGAGCTTGTTTATTCATGAGGTCTCAACACACTTTACATAGTTCTGTAAAAATGGTCCACATTTTATTGCTAAAGCAACTGAGGGACAAAGGATTCACTTGCATAAGGTCATCACGCAAGTCAGGAAAATAAACAGTGCTCTGTTATTCTGGCCATGCTGCCTCTAAATAAATGCAGAAAGGAGGCAGCACGACTGGAAGGGCATTTTTTTACAGGGTACACACTCTATAGGCCCTTAAACATGCCATGGATCACGTATATTTCTAGCATGAAGAGTCAGAAATTGCAGCTTAAGCAATTATGGAAGTATTTAAAGAGGAGATATAAATCCAGGTACCTGACACCTTACTGTGTTTTCCATTACCAGCACCCTGTCGTTCGGAGTGGCATGAGCTGTTTGGAGACTGCATTTAGCAATGGAGTCCACAACCTGTATAACCAGGCCCTCCTTGCCTATGTTTATGGCTTAGCTGGAAGAGAGGAAAGACGCCAGTTCTTCCTTGAGAAGCTGGACGGGGCAGCTGTCAGGGCTGGTAAGTGCAGCACGGCCGTGGTGCAGGCAGTGCAGCTGATGGAATGGCCTGCTGTATCATGGAAGCTGTTCTGATGTACGGTTTTGTCACGCACACTCTCCCTTCCCATTTCGTGCCTGCTATGCTGCTGAATTTATGTCTAGGAGTTTTTCCGTGTGTCTCTACTGGCTTCACAAATGCTTGAGCTGTGACCTGATTTATGAAATTATGGAATAATTTAGGTGGAGAGAGTGTCCCCTGCATGTCTCAGTCCAAGGTATTGGAAGATTGTACCTAATTTTCCAATTAGCTTTCTCGTCTACCTGCTGAACAAACCCACTTCCCTTGGCTATGTCATGTGCTCCTGTTTGCAACTGCCTTAGCATCCTTCTACTACACTGCTTTCACTTCAATCCCTCTTTGACTTATACAGCCTGTTTTATTCATTCCCTTTCCATCCCTTCCTATTTTCTTTTCCATGCTGGAAGTAAAACTTACCCATTCAGGATACCAATAAATAAAAAACCTTATGTTTTCCATGCTTTTTACACCCTACTTTTCTGTTTTCAGGTGGTTCTGTTCACTGGCAGAGAGAAAACAAGCCACCGGCGGAACGTTTCTCTGACTTCTATTCCCGTGCCCCTTCCGCTGAGATTGAAATGACCAGCTATGTGCTCCTGGCTCTGCTCAACAGAACCAAACTCACTCCAGAAGACTTATCTTATATTTCCCGCATTGTGTACTGGCTTATCAAACAACAGAACCCATATGGTGGCTTTTCCTCCAGCCAGGTAACAACTGGGTGTGGTGAAAAGAAAGCTTCTGGGAGCAGTCCAGTCTGCAAGCTGAATCTTGACAAATGACAAATCTTTCTGACTGCATATGGATTTGAGTAATATTTGATAATTGGTGCTTGCATAGGTTGCCTTGTCAAGGCACACCATGCTCTTCACAGCTTTACACATAATTTGGTTTTAAGCAAGGAGAATTTACCTGAGTTCCAAGTTAGCCATGGACAGCAGTCAGTGCTGACACATTATCCCAGCTCTTCTGGGATAATTAAAATCTGTTGCTCCAGAATCACAGAATCCAGAATGGGTCAGGCTGGAAGGGACCACAGTGGATCATCTGGTCCAACCTCCTTGCTCAAGCAGGGTCATCCCAGAGCACACGGCACAGGACTGTGTCCAGACAGTTCTTGAACATTCCAGTGAGGGAAAGTTCCAGTGAAAGTTCCGGTGAGGGAGACTCCACAACCTCTCTAGGCAATCTGTTCCAGTGTGTGGTCACCCGCACAGCAAAGAAGTTCTTCCTCATGTTCAGGTGGAACTTCCTGTGCATCTTTCTGCCCATTGCCTCATGTCCTATTGCTCAGCACCACCAAGAAGAGCCCGGATCCATCCTCTGGACACCCTCCATTCAGATATTTGTGAGATCCCGTCTCAGTTGTCTCTTCTCAAGGCTGAACAGGCCAAGTTCTGTCAGCCTTTCCTTGTAAGAGATGATCCAGTCCCTTAATCGTTCTTGTCAAAATGCTCCTCTGGACCAGCTTCAGGAGCTCCATGTCTTTCTTGGACTGAGGAGCCCAGACTGGACACAGCACTCCAGATACACCTCCCTAGGGCTGAGTAGAGAGGCAGGATCAACTCCCTCAACCTGCTGCCAAAGCCCTTTCTGATGCACCACCGATGGCATTGCTGGTCACCAGACCGCACTGGTGGCTCAGGGGCAGCTTTTTGTCCACCAGGATGAGTTTTACAAGAACTTGTGTCTTGTCTCATTGGCTCTTTGCAAGGCCTCACTGCATTTATGAGTACTGATAAAGCACCAGGGAAATAGGAGCTGTGCTAATCTCATGCACCATCTTACACCTGGGTATCTAATTTGGATCATGTCGTTCTTTTCAGGACACTGTGGTTGCTCTCCAAGCTTTAGCCCAGTACGGATATCTCACCTTCTCCAAAAAAAATCTTAATACGGTCCAAGTTCACTTCATGGAGTCTCCCAGTAAGATTTTCCAGGTGAAAGACAAGAACCGCTTCTTACTGCAGCAGGCTTCCTTACCCACCATTCCAGGGAGTTACAGTGTGGAGGTGAATGGCACTGGCTGTGTCTATCTGCAGGTAAGCAAGCTGGGAACTCAGCACCACCCTCTGGGAACTAAGCAGGGAGTTCTCCACGCTTTATTCCTGTCCACATGTCATGCCAGAGACATAAAACCTTTTAAGTCTGTGACCATCTCACACTTTCTATCTCTTTTAGACCACCCTGAGATACAACATCCATTTGCCAAAAAAAGTTGCGGGATTTTCTCTGTCTGTAAGGACGGCAAATGTGTCTTGCACAGGCAACTATCCACCAAAGTTTGACCTCGTCCTCTCTGCCAGGTAACTTCCTTTCACTGACCTACCCCCTTGCATTCACAGTTTGGTGAAGCATCCTAGAAAGGATTTAAGAACAGGCAGTTAACTGCTGCTCTGCAGCTGTAGGAAGAAAAACAGGATTATTGAGAGCTAAAAATGTCATTCACTGGTCTCCTTTCCATTTGCAGACCAGACTAACAGAACTTTTCTCATTTTAGTTACACAGGAAACCGCAGCGTCTCCAACATGGCTATTATTGATGTGAAAATGCTCTCAGGTTTTGTTCCTGAAGAATCTTCCCTGAAAAAGGTAAAACATGGGACCAACGTGAATGATAAAGCCTAAAACCATAGGAAGTCGATAAAAATAGTCTCTGATTAGCAAATTTGAGCCCATGGGAGTACTGCAAAGTCCCTGGGCGTAGCCTTCTCTCACATACTCAGTGTTTCAAATTTGTAGCTGTTTATGTATTGAAGACAAATCTGTTAGGAGTTGCCAAATCCAGTAGCCCAGGAGAGCTAAGACTTCATATCCCCAGGTCCAACCAACAGCAGGGTTCAGTGTGTATTCCCAATAAGCAGACATGCACACTACACATATATATCCCTATATACATATATATACATGCTGGCCACACAGATCAGTAGACAGGAAAGACAGCACTTCCACAAATACAGATAGCACAAATGGCCTTATCCTATTCCTTCTTCTGATCAGATTAAAATCTCATTTGTGGAAAAGATAAATAAATAAATACATAAATATACACATGCACGTATATACATGCAAATACACAGTGTGGCTCCTTATGGTAGCTGACCTCAGGCACTCAGTCTGCCCAGCAGCTGCCCCTGGACCCTTGTTCTGTTGAATTGCTGGCATCTGGACATGTGCCTGCTCAAGGCCTGAGCCCCACTTCAGTGCCTGGAACTGAGGTCCCCATCACCCATACGTATGCATGGTGGGACCTCTCTAAGCCATCTTAGACACGCAGCAGATGGGCTGGGATCCCCTGGTCTCACAGTGATGTCACACAGACACATACAGAGACATAGGCAAATGAGTCTCCACTAGCTGCTCCAGACCAATAGCCTGACCAGTGCCCACCTCCAAGACCGTATGGTTTCTCCAGAAAAAGGCTCGGACATCCTGGTCTCTTTGGTAGCTGTCTTGGATCCTTTGGTGTCTTCAGTATTTGGGTCAGGTTTATGCCAGATTCAGTAGCTGGCTGCTAGTCCAGTTCATCTCTAGTGACCGCACACTGACATACATACCCCACACAAGAACCCTGAAGTCTGGTGATGTCTCAGGATGCTGGCACTTCAGGCACGCGGTCCCTGTGATCTCTGATCCTCTCTTCAGTGACTACCTCTGCCTACACACACGTTCACACAGAATGGAGAGCCTTTCACCCTGGAAAATTGTCAGGAACAGAGATTGACAAGAAGGCAGGAGAGACTGTGGTGACCAGGTGCAGGGCAGACAAGTGTGCTGACCACCAACCTGTTAATATCCAACTGTCCTCTTTTATCTCATTTTCCACACTTTTTCTTTCCAACTGGATTTTATCCCTCTCTTTGTTACTTCTGGTTCTTCCCCTAAACACCCTGTAATAACTCTTTCTTGAGTCGCAGCATCCCATACTCAGCCCCATGGTCTGTAGGCAGCATTCCCCTTCAGTCTGCAAGGTGATCTGGGGATATTCTGCTGTTGACTCCCCTGGTGGGTCTCACTCCCTGTCAGTGGACTGGTCACTGCCCTGTGGCAGCCTCAAGGGGAACCAGGTCAGAGTGCTCCAGTGGCTCTGCTCAGGTTACTGGGGTTTCCCTGTGTCCCTCAGTGTTTGCGTGCATGAGTCTGTAGTCACACAGCCTAACAGAATCTATGTGAGAAATACTTCTGCCATAGTTTAATTGCTTTAATTGGCATTTTGCATTATTATCCCTCTGACAAGGGTTATTTCTTCCTCTCCAGTGCAGTTTAACCAACAACAAAAAAAGAAGGTATTGCTCCTCCTCCTTTACTATCCAGAAATTTGGTTATGATGATGACAATGCTGGGGACAGCACTGATAAGCACCTCTTTTCAGTTCCTAATGCAATTTAGGTTCACAATAGATTTGTTAGCTTCAAGTCATGAGCTGTAATTTTCAAGTAGATAAAAGAAGAATGAAATTCTTTGTAGAGTCTGCTCATAGCTTTGTGCACTTGTAATCATTCAGCATTCAGGCCTGAGGTTTTTTTTTGGCTAGAACTGTACAAAATTAATAAATTCTCTTTGGAAGATTTTTCTGTTGAGATGCTATTCTGTTTGGCATCCTACTCCTCTTCGTATACACTTGGGAGAACAATAGCTGTTTTTCAAGGTTTGGAATATTTTAGGTTTGTATGTTTTGACAGTAAAATAATTTTGTTCACATTCTTTTCTAAACGTTTTTAAACTTTTGATATTTAAAACATACAATGGACTAGCAAATGAGTCAGCTTGAGCTGCAGAAATTAATTGTAAATTCTCTTCTAAATGAGAGCATTCTTAGGTTGATTATATAAGTCACAAGTATCAAAGCTGACTGGTAAAACTATTTACCACCGTGACTGCTCTGCATGCATCAGGTTACAGAAACACTCAACTTGTATTTCTTTTTTTGGCGACTAGATGGCGGGGTGGCATAAAAGGAGCGCGGCAGCCACTTTAAATGCATTTTGCTGTGGAATCCGTAAGTCTCCTTGGCAAGTCTCCCGTGCTAACATTGCTGTATTTTGCCTTGTTTAAAGCTCCGGTACGAGAATTCTGTTGTGGATCGTGTAGACATCAAGAACAACCACATACTCTTCTACCTTCAGAAGGTAAGTCTGGGAGATTTCCTTTCAGTTTTATTAAACTGGAAGTTTAAAACAGGCTCCCAGATAAAAGAAAAATCTTATTAATGGCATATTAACAATACACGTGCCTTAAAGATGTGAAGGTACTTCACTCGATCCAACATCAAATATAGATATATATATACATGTATGTTGTCTTCTCACCCCAGAAGAAGCTTGAAAAGCAGAGGAAGATGAGCAAGGAGGAAAGTAGTTTGGGACGTGTGGCTGCAAGAGTATGGAATGAGGACCAGAATCACAGGGGAGAATGGGGATATTGAGACCGAAGTAGTTAAAGAGAGAAAAGTACGGAGGAAATTCTTAGGGGTACTGAAGGTGATTTTAGCTGGGAAAAGGCTAGGAAAGAAACTAACAGCAATTACAGGATGAATGCTGATGTGCTGAAAACCACACTAACAGGGAATTAGGTTGGGGTAATTGGCAATGGAAATAGGAAGAGGAAGAAAGAAAAGAGCACACAATTTTAGCAACAAAACATATTTAACAACAGCTTTTAAACAATTATCTGATTTGACATCAAGTTTACAAACTGGAGGGAACTGTAGAATGGCACATTTTCACACAGTCTGATTCGGAAAAGAATCTGTTCAACGTTAGCCTCAGGGATAGTTATGAAAAGTTCTGATGCATTTTCTTGTCTTGCCATTTCCAGGTGTCCCAGAAGGAAATCAGCTTCTCCTTCGGTGTGGAGCAAAGCCTGCCTGTCTCAGACATCAAACCAGTGCCTGTACATATATATGATTATTATGAAACAGGTAGGTGACCCCAGCAGGCCTCAGTAAAACCTGTGAAATCAAAGCAGAGACAAGGGGAGACCCACTTAAGAATTCTGCTGGTTTCGATTACTAGACCGCAAAGGTTTTGCAGAGCACAGACAGTTCCTGCCCTCCTGTGTTTACATTTCTTGCTTCATTTCAACATTTAGCAGATAAGAAAGCGATACATGAGGAGTTTCTTTCTTACAAAACACATACAAAAAGAAGTGTGGTTCCACTTTCTTTCCACAGTTTGGACATGATGGTTAAAATCAATAACTCAAAGGTAGCAGTGATCCTGACTTCCCTGAACTGCATTATCTAATTTTTTTACTTAATATTGCCATAGTAGGTTGCAGCAAAAAGACCTTCCTTAGTGGAATTTAAATACTTAAGTAGGAATGACAGTCCCACTTAACAAAACAGGAGTTTAAGTAACTAAAACTAGAAAAATAAGTGCCTGACCACCCTTCTTAAACTGCATCCTAGCAGATTAGCAGCAGCAGCAGCAGTCAGAGAATTGACCCTGGAGTGCATTTTCTGCCACCTGATCCACATTTTGTATGGTGACAGCAATGATGTGTCCTGACAAACATGGTCAGAGGAGTGTACTGGTCTCTGGCTGTGCAGCCCTGCAACTGGGTGCCTTGACAATTGGGAGTCTACCACAAAATTTATCAAATATTTTCTGTTTTGTAGTGTGTTAATGACAGGTGCAGATAGACTGGGGTCAGAATGATTTCTCACTCTCATACAAATGTCTTCTTCCTTTCTTCTTTCCAGATGAATATGCCCTTTCAGAGTACAACACACCCTGCTCCCCACCTTCCAAATGAAATCAGATGTGTGCCAGAAGAGGTAATGATACAGAAAGTATCAGGCAAGCAATTGTAGAGCAAAAAGAGGATAAGAGACTTGGTTGTTTTTGGAAGCACAATGAAAAACATGTAGAATAATGAGGAATAAGCAAATCCCATATTCCTGTAGATCAGAATGACCCATTCTGGCCCACACTTCAAAAAGAACTTGGGGTCAATGTGGATTAGAAAATGCAGATAAAGTGCTTTTGCTGACAAGGGAGATACTGTGCAATTGTTGACTCTGACCACCCATTTTGTTTTGAAACTTATGACATATTCCAGTGGGAGACTTGTGTAAAGGTAAACACTTTGAATGTGTGTTCTTGGCTATAGATTCCTCTTAAGAAATCCCAGTCTCAGAGAATAATGTGCTCCTGCTGCATCTGTAGGTTTTACTTGTTTTGGTCTTTCCGTTATCCAGAATGAAAATCCTGAAGAAATTACTATGATCCTCACGTTTTTCAGCAATTGAACTGAATCATTTACAGATCTCAGAATTCTAGCCACAGGAAGACAACTTTTATGCATGTTTTGCCTCTATTTGGAAAGAAATGTTTTCTTCAGATTAGCATCTCATGTTTTACTGCTGTTTGTAATAAAACCTTCTCATCGGCAATGGTATTTGTCCCAGTCTCCACTCCTTGGTCTGTCTAGAACTGGGTGATGCAAGGTATTTTATAAGCTAAAACATTCAAACCTTGGGCAGGTCAATCAGTGGCTTCCTGACATCAGTGACATCTTGTGTCAAACCATGATGGGGGCCCTGACCCATGTGATGGAAGCTTTCCATCCAAAGACTAATGCTGGGAGAAATTAGAGAGTTGCAACACAGAAACTTTGAAAAGGGGTTAGGGAGGAATGGTGGGTACAATGGAGACCTTGGAGGGAGAAAAATAAAACGGTTTGGAGGGAGTGAAAAATAGAGAAAGCCACAAGGAACTTATGATGACAGAAACTAACCAGCAGAAGGGTGTTCAGCTTGAGAGTGGCATTGGGGTCCAGGCAAAAAGAGCAGACTTCAGCAATTCAGCAACACCAGGACCTACAAAACCTCGGGAAGCAGCTAGAGAGTTGTTCTAAAGAGATGAGGAATTGGACACAGGAACCTAAGGCTCTTTGTGAATTTAAATTCTGGTCGAGGTGAGTTAAGTGCCTTAACATCCCTGAGAATCTGGCCCCACTCACTGATTCTCTCAGCTTTCTGGCATTTGAAAGCATCAGGCACAGAGCAGCTTTTCATGTGGTAGCACTGTTCATGCAGGCGAGCCTGACGGGGCACTTTGATGCACAAAACAATGTTTATGAGCACATATGCCACCTATATTTATGGGTACTTTCCATAAGATAGACAGAAGTATGGGAATGGAGTTCTCTGCTTCTTTTTTTTTTTTAACTTAAGCTCTGTTTACTGAGGAATAAGAGTAGTTTATTCCTTGACAATTCTTGTGGAATTTCTACCTTGTGAAAAAAATTATGACATTTTGAGAAAAAAATTATTGTGAGGTGAGTGGTTTTCAAGTCTTTGAATTCTGCTTGAAACACAGAGTTTCTACCCCCAGCATTTCTCTTCCCGTCAGAAGCAACCCCTGGGCACAACCCTTGACCCAAAAAGTCAAACTGAAAGCAATGTTTTCATGTTTGCATGAGACCCGTGGTGGCTTTTGCTACAGACAGACACATGCTGAGAAGTAAGTTATGACTCTGAAGATGTTAAGGGGACAAGTTGCTTTTCACTGACCCCAAAGTCCCCCTTGCTCTCCCATTCCTGTCAGCAAGAAAAGATTGTTTGAGCTTCAAGAGGGGTCAGTCAGGCTACTTCAATCCACCTTCCTCAGCTGTGCAAACTCAGCCTGCCGCTAAACAAAAGCCTTTGTTTAACGCCATTCCAGTGAATGGCCAACTGCAAGCCTGGTCAGATGGAAACTGATATGAAATGCAGATTCTTTCAAAAGCACAGGATTTAAATTTTACTACAAATTTCCAAAACACTAGGCTAAGAGAGAGTGGATGGAACAATGCCAGCAGTACCAAGCAAAATCTGCATTTTACAGCCTCCTTTTACCTCTTTAACTCTTTTAATGGCAGTGCAACTAGTGAACCAATTTTTTTTCTCATGGAACTTGCATCATGTGAACCTGCTGCTTCACAAACTCAGTTTGCTTAACCTCAATGCAAGTCAGATGAAAAGATGCAGCAACTGAAAGGAGCTTCAGACACCAAGATGGTAGGACCATGTGAATCAATCAGAAAATGGTAAGGACTGTATCCCATCTCCAAAAATGCCAAATACAATACATTTACACTCAGTTTCCTTACTCTGATTGCTATAGTTAGAAAGATGCTCTAGAACTCTAAAATTATCATGAATCAATCTTCCCTTTCACTTTCAGTGTGAAAAAAGGTCATCTACCTCCTTACACTTCTTCCAGCAGTTCCTGTGGGACCCATCTCCTGTAGTGTTCCACACATGGGAATGTGCCAGGACAGGCTCTGGGGGTTCTTTACAGGGGTGTGAACTGCCAGGACTCTGCCACTGTTTTGTGTAATAGCAAAGCACTTGTGCTACAAGCAACTATGAGTGACCCTAGGCATGGATGTGATGCTCCAGTCACTCCCCCATTTCCACACAGTGCCCTCCAGCACACAGTTTTGCCTAGTGCTGGTCATTTATGGGTCAATAACAATAAAAACCACCTAATTCTTCGAAAGAGGACAATCAGGACTTTCTCTGACTCTCTGTTTGCCTGAGGCCAGTTTGTTTGCCCTGAGACAGCTTGAAAACTTTAAGTGTTTAGGAAGATAATAATAGATGATAAAGACTGACAAGTCTTCATCAAGGACGCATCCTCAAGCTTGTTCTGTACAGTGCTCGGCAGTTCAATATATCGCCGCAGAATATATTTTCACTGGAGACAAAGCAGAAATAGCCTTTATGTGAGGGGAATGAATCAGAAAAACTTTTCAGGCATAAGGTCAGGGGTTGAAGGCACAAACAGGCTCTCCCTAGGGGGCATCCTTAAAGTAGTGCAATTAATATATCGGGTAACACAAGAGTATTGTTTTGCTGCCAAGTAGATAATAACAACAGATAAAGGGAGAGAAAGCTGCAGGCTCTGAATAGCATTTGCATGCCTTCCATAATGTGTCTGGAACAAGTTCCATTTCTGGTATGTCGTAGTGGAACGAAAAAGCCTTTGCAACAAAAAAAATGGATTTAGAAGCTAGATGTTGGTCAGTGGCAAAAAGATCAAAGTACTGACAAAGACTGAGCCTCCAGCATTTAGTGTTATCAGTCAGTTGTGAGAGACTCCTAACCCCAAGCTCTCTTTCACATTCAAGTCCTAGAAATATCATGCCTACATTGAAGACAGACTTCAAAGAGACAAGAAGAGGTAGCCCCTTCTCTAAAAGATGTAAGTCTTATGTCTTGCATTCATCTCCTACGAACTCTTGGTTCTGATAGCATCATTTTACAGCCTTGAAGTGAGATCCACACTTCCTTTCTCAGAGCACTTGGATTAGACATACAACATTTCCCAAAAAATATGACCAAGAAATTTCCTTTGGCCCACAAAGCTGCATCCAAAGACACATGTAAAAACACTACTCCTCCACAGTTCTCTTCTCACAGACCAGCCTGCAGTTCAGACAGATGATCCAGATCTCTTATGTCAACAGTGGCTGAAACTCCAGGAAAAGACTTCAGGGGTGTGATTAGATCAGTAAAGCCCTTGTAGGATTTGTAGGCTGATGGCTGAAATCGCAAGGGAAAGCAGAACTGTATGACCCTTCTCAAGTCAATCCAGAGAAGAAGGGCAACCAGCCAGAGAAGGAGAAGAAAATAAGAGGAACAAATGGAGCCTCAAACACTTACAAATCTGTCATTATGATACATTTATGAGTCATTTCTGCAGAATGAAATTAAAAAACAGGCTTTCCATAAAGCAGAAAAAAGCCATTGCAATATGAAAGCCTCAGAGAGCTACTTCTTTCTACGTGTCTGTCATGAATTGTCACCTGAAATGAAAGCAAATGCTTCTACCTTCAGAGTGCAGAAGTTGCAGCTACGAAGAGAGGATAGTTGTGCACAGCTGTGAAATAGAAACAAAGGGTTAGGGGTTTGATCAGAGATGAAAAGGTCAGAGAATGAGTCGGACATCCCTCAGCATGCTGGAGATGACTGGTCTCAGGCACCTTTCTGGTAACCAGAAGAGCCAGTACCTGACAACATCATGTGCAGCTTGCGTGAGCTCTTGGTACACGAGATGATTTGTCAGTACCAGTCATGAGCTGATTGCTGGCATGGGAAATTTAGGGGGGCAACACGCAGCCAGACTAGTTGTCCCACCACAGGAGAGGGCTTAACTAGTTACATTGCATGAATTACACATCAAATGTTTCCCTCTTGATACTCATTGTTGAGTATTTTCTTTTCCCCTTCTAATAAAAACCTGATTTATATTTTCAAGTGTGAAGAATGAACTTACTAAGCACCTGAGATTTTTTGAAGGGCTTATTCAGATATTTTATTGGTGACCTCTTTGCATTTGAACTGAACCCTTGATGCTGCCTATAAAGACCACAAAGAAAGGAGGGCTGAAAAACTCCTGTTCCTGTCCACGCAAGGACAGTAAAACTGCAAAGCACTCCCAAAAGAAACGCAGACTCTCTTATTAGCCTAATTATAGCACTGCATTCGTAGCTCAGCCTGAAAGCTGCCACATCATCTGTGTATAACTAGGAAAGATAATTTCATTTGTATACTGGTATCCACTCTGAGGCTTGTGCAGGTGCAGTGACAGTAGCCAGATTCCAGCATCACTCACCTTTCACTGGTGTTTGTCACCAAAACTGCACAGCAAAGACAATCTTCATACTTCAGCTCACACAGTTATTCCTGCTCAGACCTCAGCCTCTACACATACGTGGATAAAGGTCTCAGTTTTGAAAACAAGTTATGGACAACCCATCCACACTCAACAGAGTCACTGGCATAACAGAATCCTTGCAACTGGCTGACCTTCAACTACCTCCATCTTTTGATATATGACTGCCTTTTCCAGGCATCAAAGACCACTGAAATAAGCTGCAGTTCTCTCCACCACCACATTTTTGTTGAAAAAAATTCCATCACTCATCAAAATCGCTGCAAGCTGTGACTATTCCAATAGGGATATACTAACTTTCTTTTATGACCTCACCATCCTTTCAGCTGCTACAGGACTTTGCCAAGGTTCACATATATTAGAACAATGAAAGAAATCTTGCATGCTTGACTAGAGACCCTATTGACCAAGCAGGGCTTTATCTGTAGTTACCATGTTTCAGCATTGTTCCCCAAACACCTGGGCCAAACCAAGCATTTCGACCTTTACTATGTCTAAACGAACTGTTACAATCTAATCTTCTTAAAGAAGGTTTTATAGGAAGCAGTCATAGCCAAAATCACAGCTTGATTCAGGGCTTTTCAGTTAATTTTTGCAGCTGTAATGACCAAGCTTCTTTGCGTTGATCTTCTTCTGAATGCAGCAATTAACCCGTTCACAAGAAAGCTGACAGTGCCTACACCACGAATATATGGTTACAGATCTTGCACACACATCCAAGCTGGCTTTAGACTGCATTAGCAAGAAGGAGTACTAGAATTAAATGAAATGTGAGCAGCTACAAACGCTTCAAAAACAGGAAAAAACCATGGAGCTCTAGAGACTGTTGTAATTTTCCTAGAGCCATTTGATGATTCCCACAGGAAAGAAATGGACCTCTTTGCAGTAATAGTGAGTGAAATTTGAGGTCAAGAAATCACAGAGAAAGACACAGAAATTACTGACTGAGCAACTCCATATAAAAAAATAATTGCAGTTGAGTATTACTATAGCTTTTCACAACAGGACAGATTTTATTTGTAAAGATAATATTTTACTGGTAGAACATATCTAGTGCCTCAAATAAACCAAATCACAACTATAAGGGCACAATTTTTTCTGTCTAACTATGCCTGCAGCAGGACTGTTTCAGTGGCAGAAAGATACCTATACTTAGCTGGTGGGCTATTTCTTAACAAAGTTAACTAAATCAAATTTAACTAAACCAAACAGCTCATTCTACTATTGCCAAGGCCCCCTCTCATTGCGCTCCATCTACAAACACACAGATCTCTCTCTGTGTGCTACAGCTAAGCACAAGTAACTGAGGTCTGAAGTTATGGCTCAGGTAACACTCAAAGTTAGGCTGGCAAAAAACTCCTTTTGAGTCAAGAATGCAAGATAATCCACCTGTATACAGATATTTCTCCAATATTACCCAAAACCAAGAACCTCTTCCAGTACCTGGAGCTACAAGAAATATGGAGAGAGACTGCTTACAAGCCCAGTTAGTGACAGGACTAGGGGAAATGGATTCAAACTGAAGGAGAGTAGGTTTAGATTAGATATTAGGATGAAATTCCTTACTGTGATCTTGGTGAGACACTGGCACTTCCTCGGAGAAGCTGTGGATGCCCCATTCCTGGAAGTGTTCAAGGTCAGGCTGGATGGGGCTCTGAGCTACCTGGTCTAGTGGAAGGTGTCCCTGCCCATGGCAGAGGGGTTGGAACTGGGTGATGTTTAAGGTTCCTTTCAACCCAAACCATCCTCTGATTCTATGAAATACAGTCTTGTGACCTGGTGATGAGGTATCATCTCTCTAACTTCCCCACAGAGCAATCTTCACAAGCTTCTTCCACATGCAGTTGAGTTAAAAAGAATGGGTAGGATTTGAAAAGCAAAGCCATGCAGTTAGCAAACAATAATGATAAAAAATAATTTTTAAAAAAGTTAATGGTTTCATAAATATTTGCCCTGAAAACAGCGTTTTTGTTGTATCCAGTGGAATGTTGTTTGATTTTCCTGTGAAAGACAAATTGTTTTATGTTACAGCCAAGAAGATGGGATGACCTCTAGTTTCCTTTGTTGTAATAAGGTACAGTGGCGTTTTTTCACCCAGGGGACTTGTTTGGTTGCAAACGTATTCATGCAATGACTTCTCTATTACAGATGATTGCATTTTTTGTTTGTGTATTTCCTTACCAGATGCACCTTCTTCATTGTGGTTAGTGGAGGGTTTAAACTAGTGCAGTGAATTATCTGGGTATAGGATGCACGGGTAATCTTTGTCCTTGATTTGGTTACTATTCAGAAGGTTTATGTGCACAGGAGACACTGTGACTAGTGCCAGTTCTTGAAGATACAGTAGTGCACCAAAGTCACAATCCAGCCTATATTTGGGGCAAAACTCCTGCTCATTATCAGTATGTTATACACTACCCTTCTCTACTTTTACAACCTTTGAATGTCACCTAACCTACTTTACCCTCTGATCAAACTTTCAAAAGTAACCTCAGAAAGCTTCTGGACAGTGATGATTGTCAAATCGACTTGTTTGGAACAAATGCTGTGTTACGTTGCAATAAATTTGTGACTACCTGAGAAAGTCACAAAAATTAAGAACATGCAGTTCTGACCATATCCTGACAATGTCAGCTCAAGCTCAAGCCTTCGTCAGTGAATTTCTATTCTTGGCAGGTCCTGTTGGTATCCCATTGCAGAGAAAATAAAGCCTGATCCTTAGTGAAGCTCCTAATCTGTACAATCTGTAGAGATCCTCTTCAAAAGAAATGACAGTGAGGTGGGCTTTCAGAACAGAACCTCAGACTGCTGTCTGTGTTCTAAGCACTCACACTATGTCAGAGAGAGACCTCTGGGGAATTGCGTGTTATTTATGCCCTGTTCCATTTCTATATGGTTTGATACTTCTGTGAAGAATTTGAAGGCATAAATGAAAAACATTTCATAGCCACCCTATGTGCCCTATGTTTCTACTGAAGAAAGTTTCACACGCTAGCAAGAAACTAGAAGAGGCAGTCATAAAACACATCACGATATTAGAGAAAATCATGATCCCATACAGGTACTCTGCCTTTAGACCCATATCTCTCTGGTTGCAGCCCTACAATATTCAGTCTTGTTGATAACATACAGTGGTGTGTTGACCCCAGAGAGCAGCCAAGCAGCCATCCAATCTTTTGGCCACTTCCTTTTTCCAGGAAGGATGTCAAAGAGACTAGCGGGCTGAAATAAAAACAGTTTAAAAAGGAAAGCAGGAGGTGCACATGGAAGAGAAGCTAGAAGAGGGACTTATTCACTACTTCCAATTGGCAGGCAAATGTCCAACCACTCCCTGAGAAGTAAGGCCTCAACACAGGTAGTGGCTGCTTCTGAAGACAAACGCTGTTGCCACAGATGTTGTCCCTCCTCCTCCTTTCCCTTACATGTTGCTTCTAAGCATGGTATCATATGGTAGGTACGAGATATCCCTTTGGCCAGTTTGGGTCATCTGTCCTGTCTGTAGCCCCTCTCAGTCTGTTGTCCACCCCAAGCCTGCTGGCTTTTGGCTGGGAGGTGGGAGAGGTAGAAAGCCTTCACACTGTGCAAGCACTCTTCAGCAAGAGCCAAAACGCTGGTGAGTTATGAGCACTGTTATGAACAGCCACAAAAGCAAAGCACAGCAGGCTACTGTGGAGAAAGCTGACTTCATAACCTCATCCCAGACAGACCTAGTACCAATATTAATGGAAAAAAAACCTATTTACAGTTATCAAATAGCTGCTTTCCAGCATTGTTTTCCTTGTGGGGAGCAGCCCACCTGAGTGCTTTGTTTTCTCTTCAGAGTACAAAAGAACAAAGGAATTTCCTTGTCCTTAATAAAAAACTCAATTAGCTTCCACACAGGTGTGAAAACTGGAAACCTGGGGAACTAACAAATTCCCATAGACCCAGCGGCTGGCTAATTCCGAGCTGAAATGAATCAAACTTCAACAACACTGTCAAGTGCTCAGTGGCTAAGGTAGAAGAAATTAAGACTTTTTAGACCTCTTTCTCTTTCTAGCTTCTCTATCTTTCCATTTCATCAATTTTCAAAATACCTATGCAGCAAAGGAAAAGAGACGTCAATGTATTATTTTAGCCAGAATCTGGTGACAAAGTATAGAAAATTAGTCTACTTCACCCAGACTGTCAATCCAGATGGTAAATTCCAAGAACCACGGGGAAAACCTCCAAATGTTAATCTGGTTTGACAGACTTACTCTGGTTTAGGTCACTTTGTGCTTTTCAGTGCTGTGACAAGTCTCAGTATGAAAACCAAAGTCCCTTCCCTTGAAAACAAGACCGCTAAAGATATTTTGTGCAGACAGTCAGAGAACTGCAGCGAATTGTTACAGTCTGGAGATGGTGGGTTGATTTTGATTGCAGTAGTGTTAGGGGAGGTTCTTGCAAGGAATAGGATAGACTGGGATCTCCACCCCTTGCTGCAGTTATAAAGGCACTAACATCAAAGGAAGGAGCCAGGGAGGAGTTGAAGAGCCAACTTCCTTTCCTCTGGAGCACTGGGTGAGGTTTAGCTTAGAGCTGCTAAACGAGTAGGCAAAGAATTGTTTCATGGGAAAAGAACTTATCTCTTTCTTCTGTCTCCCAGTGAGAAAAATGTGGCTGAAGTTTCTTTTGGCTATTCTTCTCTGGCATGTAACAGCTGCAAAGGAACCTGAGCCGTAAGAACTACCCTATTGCTACTACTAGTATTTATGAAAAGACTTTAAAGACAGTGCTAATCAGTGTTATTAACTTTGCTCTAAATATTAAATACTGCCAGGGCTCATCTTTTATATCTGGAGAGCTAAAGTGGAATGGGGATGGCAAGTGAATCGTTCTCATTTAGTATGATCAGACCTTCCACCTATTGCAGAACTTCCATAGAAGCTGACGTATGACCAGAAAAATCAATAGCAGTAGTGACAGCAGGGTGCTTTGCTAAAAGCAGGTGGGTACAGGGCTCAGATAAACGACAAAAGGGCAAGAGCTGGGGGCAATACCAGAGTTGGGGGCAATACCAGGGATGGGCCAGTTCAGTGCTGCAGGGCAGAGTGAGGAGCACTGGCAGTGTGTTGTATTTAATCTAAAGTAATTGGTGGGTACTGAATAGTAACAGTGTTGTGTGGTCGCTTTATCCTATTGAGGCTGTTTCTCCTTTATATATGAATGTGATCACTTTGATGTTTGGATCTCATAGGCAGTATGTCCTGATGGTGCCTGCTGTCCTCCAAAATGACTCTCCAGGTCAGGTTTGCCTGCAGTTCCTTAACCTCAACGAGACAATATCTGTCAGAGTAATCCTAGAATACAGCTCTGTTAATAGCACTATTTTTAAGAAAACCATGACAGCAAGCAGTGGTCTACAATGCTTCAATTTCAAGGTAAGTTAATTTTAATTTATGTCTCCATGGAAAAGAAATGTGAGAAGGGACAAGAAAATTAAAGCAGAAAGCACAGGAGAGGAACAAGCAGGGAAAGAAGTAAGGCTTGTTAAAGAGAAAAGGAAGCATAGGAGAGTAACGCAGTAACAGACAAGGAGGCATTTTTATATGTGAAAGTATAAGTAAGTAAGTAGTAAGAAAAACCCAAGTAAGGTGATGAAGTTGTGTCTCGTTGTAGGAGCCCAGGCCATAGGTATTGCTGTTCAGCAGGTTCTGGAGCAAATTACTTGAGGACTAACAACCTCCCCATGTTTTTCTGTTTTCTCACAGATTCCTCCTGTCCACTCTGCACCACTGGCTTTCATTTCCTTCTCTGCCAAGGGCACCACCGTCAGCCTAGAGGAGCGGCGGTCAGTGATGATCTGGAACACAGACAGCATCATCTTCGTGCAGACAGACAAACCCATCTACAAACCAGGACAGACCGGTGAGTGTCCACTTTGTCCATAACATGGGTCTTAGGAGGCAATTTCTTCAGACAGAATTTCTCTGCCCGGTGTTTTTCAGGCTGAGCTACATTGTAGGCAGTTTCTTTAGAGTTTCTGTTAAAACTATTGCAGTTATTTGCTGTGGAGCTTACGGAATCATCTCCAGGATGTCAGGAGACTGTCATCCCATGATCTCCATGATTTTCTTTGTCCCTTCCTCCCAGGTGACAGAAGCTATCACTGCTGCTGTTTCATTACTGGTGACAGGCTAGGATAGTAGGAAGAGGTGATTAGATCACTACCTGGCATAAAACAATGCTTCCAGAGTCTTCCCTCTGTGATGCTGGTCAGCATCAAAGTAGTCTAAACACCAAGAGTGAAATCCATGACTTATAAACTAATTATAAGTTGTTAAAGACAAAACCATGCTATTTACCTTCTGGCTTCCAATGTTTTCGGGCTTTAGATTTCCATGTTGTTGTATTCCTGCACTTAAATTATTCCCCTGTCCATGCTTCACACCTGCTCATCAAGCAGAGCTCCATTTATTTAGATCCATTCCTCAATTCACTTTTAGGCTTTAAGGCTCCTAGCCTTAAAAGTTAGGAAACACTAGAAGAAAACTTCTTCCCAGAGATTAGTCACATAATGCAGCCATTAGACTAGTTTTACTTTAATTAGGATGAATTCTATCTACATAGACACATAGTATGAAGGAAAGCTTACCAGCTGGAATTTGGTGCCACCAAGGTGTCCAGTATGGGTTGTTTATTGGTCAAATGGCTTGGTTTTGAGCTGGGAGAAGCAGCAGATTAAACTACATTATTAAAAGGTAATGCAGTTTTATTTGTTCAGTCATCCCCTTTCTGTGAGGTTAAACTTTCATGAAAGTAAACTTTTCACTAGTAGCATTAAAGGAAACTTTTATGAAAGAGTACAAGAACTTGATGCTAGGGAAAAGCCCCTCAATCAAAGTCTGTGTAGGATTCTTCTACCTTCAGATGCATTTCATCATGTGCACCCTGTGCAAATGGGACTGTTGGATGATCCTGTGAAACTGGGAGTTCTAATGAATGCAAAACGTCATGCTCAGCCAAACAAAATATGGTCAGTGCTAACACCCTGTTCCTTGCCTTTCCAGTGAGGTTTCGTGTTGTTGCCCTGGATTTCAATTTTAAACCTGTTCAGGAGAAGGTGAGTGACCAGTAATACTCCTCTGTATTTAAAATTTCTGGGAGACAGCTTCTTCTCAAATTTTACATAAAGGATTGGTGTAGATAAAATGAGATCTTGCAGAGACTAAATGCCAAAGATTTAACCTGGTTTCCTAAGCACATGCTGTAATCCACCCTTCATTAGAGTCACATGGAAGAAGGCAAGTGTGTAGCAGTCTGAATTCCTGACACAACACCTTCTGTTATTTCTGGGAAAGAGGCCCAAAACCCCCTCCACATTGTTGCCGCAGACATCATCTTAGCTCTGACCAGAAAGCTTACGGTTCGGTCTCCTGCTATTCCAGTTCAGCAACTGTTGCTTGCAGGCACCAGTAAATCATCCGCCTGGCAATTTGCCCATTTTAGAAATGGGGGAAATTAAAGAGAAAGTTTTTGCCGCAGTTGTTTATCTCCTCGGAGGTATTCTTTCCACTGCCAGCAGTCTCTCTTCATGCTCATAGCACCTAAGCCAATTGATGGAAGGGTCTTCACTGGCCTCCTCTCCTGTGCTTGTAATGCAGGAGACAGCACAGCAGTAGCAAAAAAAGCTGGTGCTGAAAAGAAGCCCAAATCATGGTTTGTGTGCACCTCTACAACTCTGCTCATTCATACACTCCGAGACTGCACGAAAAACACTATGATCAGAAACTGTCCCACCATTCTCATTTCATCTCTCTCCTTTATGCAAGCTTCTTGTTGAAGTAAAATTGCTGTTAAACTGATTAAAATAAGAAATGAGAACCTCTGATTAATGGTATTATTCTGAATATTAGTTATACATTTCTCACAGTCCTGAGGAAAAATAATTTGTGTTCAATCAGCCACCTAATATCTTCTTCCATTTTGTTTTTTCCTCTTTCAGTACCCCTTGGTTGCAATTCAGGTAAGAAATTTTTGTCTTTGTACTACATTACTCCAGGCACATGTGCTTACATGGGTTTGTATGTGTCCATACACAGACAAATCTTGCTACTGAGCACACCAGCAGAAATTAACAGAAACTCCACAAAAAACAAGGATGCTATTTGAGCCCAACTGACATGGAAAGTACACCTATAATCATTCCAGCAGCCAAAAGTTGTAGTGTTCTTATGTCTGCCTTTGACTCCCCTTCCCCCGGTTTGCTCAGCTTATTTTGTGGTATATCTTTTTGCAACTCTAGTGCTGCTAAAAACTATGAACAAATATAGATTGTGAATACAACTACTAGTGATCTTAGTACTTTCATGGCATTTTCTGGTGATTTTTATAACAACTGCAGTTCATGTCTAGATAGCATACTTACAAGTTTTCATGTTACACTGTGAAGTCAGGGGACTTTATTTTCTTTGCAGCAAAAACATACATATTTTGAGCCTTCTATGTGTTTTTTTCCCAGTCATTGCTGTAAAGAGTCAAAGAAATGGTGTGAATGTGTTTTCTTTAGTCTAACTAGCATAACATATACTGAGAGGAAAATGCCACCCCAGTGAATGCAGAAGAAATGCTTCCTTCCTTTTTCTGGCAGCTGAAAAAAAGGCTGGGGTTGCTAAAGGCCAAGATTTGTGTGGGATAAACTTGTCTGAAGGGAAAGCACAAAGAAGATTTTTTTTCTCTCCCCTCTTGACACAAATCTAGAGCAACATATACTAAAGAGCAGGAAAGGGCAGTATTATGCAACTTTCCCTGATGATTGAGACTAATAAGTAGGCTGGCAGAGGATGCCTAAATTTGGGAACAATAGATGAGAATCTAGCAACATTAATAATAACATGAATAATCACAGTACAAAGGCATAATTTAACTCAATGCACTTGGATTAAGCAGCTTCTCCAATGAGTTAAAGCAATCTGCTCTGTTTTCTTCTTTGTTGCTGGTTTAGTGTACTAAAAGCAAAATATTTCCGAAACAAAAAGCCTGTGAGTCTGTATTCTTTTATCTTCAGGATCCAAGAGGCAACAGGATCTTGCAGTGGCAAAATGTGAAGTCGGAGATGAACATTATTCAGCTAGAATTCCCACTCACTGAAGAGCCTATCCTGGGGAACTACAAAATTATCGTAGCAAAGAAGTCAGGAGATAAAACAAATCACTCCTTCCTTGTGGTGGAATATGGTAAATGCCACCCATTTTTTTATTCAGTGTAGAAAACATTATTAGAGATGAGCCCATATCAAGCAACCTTTTTGACTGCTAAAACTTCAAACAGCTTCCTGGCAAATGCAGCTTCAATTAGTTGCCATTAAGAACTGGAGAGATAAAAAAAGAAAGAGAACAGTTAAAAAAAAAAAAAAAGAAGACAAATTAACCATTTTTCACATACTCATTCAGCAAAATAATCTACATAACAAATCATCAAGTCGACTGCAAATTTCAGTGAAGCAAACTAAACTTTTCCCAGCTATGTCCATGAACTTTCTTGGCCAAAGCTCTGAAAGGCATCTAGACGTTACAGGATTCACTTCGGAAGTCCTGCCTTCTCTTCAAAGTGTTGCAGAAATACTTTAGTAAGCTTTTGCAGATCAGGACAGTTCTTAATCATTTTGCCACTCCAGTTCTGAGATCCCATTCCCTCTGTGACTAACAATGAGATATATCCTCACTTTTGCTTTCATCTTAAGAGGGTCTGCAAATTTACAATGCGCTAGTGTTGGTTTTTTTTCTTTCCATTCTTCGTCCTAGTGTTGCCAAAATTTGATGTCACAGTCACTGCACCAGAAAGCCTTACAGTACTGGATTCGGAGTTCACAGTGAAAGTCTGTGGATTGTAAGTACCAGGTGCAGAGTTGTTAGGAAATATGCTGAAGAGGAAGAACTTCCCAAGAACTGGGGAAAGAGACGGGGCTTAGAGAAGAAACCAAAATATGTAGGGTGTCAGAAGAGGTTGGTCAGGGTTGACTTGGTGGTTGGAGCTTTCATTTATTTGTGTGCTCATCTCATTTTGTTGTGTGAGTATTCAGTTCCACGTGGTGTTCTGCGAGTTGGATAAATCTTTTGAGAGGTTCCCTGGTAAAGTAGGATGTGTCCACTCCCAACAACCTACTTCAGAGGGAAACCTTCATAAAGCAGAGCACCATTAAATTCTAGCAGGGATCTTGTGGTGAAGGACCTTGCTTACAGCAACACCAAGATCTTGTGATTTGGAGTCCAGAGTTGAAATCCTGATCCCCTTGCAGATAGGAGGAGTTTTGCTTTGATTTCAGTGAGTTTAAAACTCTAGTCTAAGCTGAAGATTGGAGACAACAGTCTTAATTTGGTCAGTAGCCATGTCTGTTCATTATGTTTATAAAGGTATTTGTTTTTACATTTAAGGTGTGGCTTTGTTTCATGGGTTTAGGTGTGAAAAAGAACTAATTTTGATTTCTGAGTTTTATTTTTTTATTTGTTACAGCCAGAGAGTTAGGAAAAAGCCTGTGAAACTATTCCATGCTCTGGCTCCCCAGCTCAGTGCTTGTCCTGGATCTATTCCTGCACACATTAGCTTATTTTTCAATCATTAGCTCATATACCTCATCAGCTCATACTTCCTCTTCCCCTAGGTACACCTATGGCCAGCCTGTTGACGGGAAAGTCCAGCTCAGTGTGTGCAGGGATTTTGATTCATATGGCAGGTGCAAGAAGAGCCCAGTTTGTCAATCCGTTACCGAAAATGTATGATACATAATTATTATTCCTCTTCATGCTTGTCCTTTCTCCTGTGTTCTTGTTTCTCTCACTTTGCCCATCACACTTTGTTTTCTCTCTTTGATGCTTCTCTTCACTCTACTCATCTCTTTGCTTGTATCACTAGCTAGGAGCTCAGGGCACCTCATTTCTCTTCTTGGCTTCCTGCAGGCCTAAAGGATTGACGTGTTTCTTCTTCATGACTCAATTTCCCATAAACATGTGTAAATCATGTTAAAAGTACTGGGAAAAGATTTCACTTACTAAAGAAGAGTCCTGTGTATTGTCAACACCCTTTGCAAGCTATGATCCTTGACAACAGGATTTGTTTTCTTCCCTTTCCAGCTGGAGACAGACGGTTGCTTCTCCCATGTTTTCAGCTCCAACATCTTTGAGCTACATCGCACTGGTTACATGAGAAACCTTGACGTGAAAGCCACTGTGACAGAGAAAGGAACAGGTAATCCCTTCCAGACAGACAGAGACAGCAGCAGCGGTGTGGTCAAGAAGGAGAGTAGGAGATACTCAGCCTCTGCTTGCTGAGCACAAGAATGTCTCCCTGAGGAAAGCCCCTTTTACAAGCACAGTGACCATCTCCAGGCAAACTCTGATGATTCTCTGTGCAGGACAAAGTGTATCTTCTCTTGACTCTGGGCATGTCTTCCAGGCCTGCAATTTGCAGCTGCTCAGGTTATTTCTGTAACTCGGGTGATGAGCACCATACAGTTTGAGAACATGGATCGTCACTACAGAAGAGGAATTCCTTACTTTGGACAGGTAAGCAAGAGCTAAGAGGGCCTGTATTGAAGATGATTGACAGGCAATCACATAACAACAATGATGGCAGCATCTAGGGGACTCTCTCGGGTGGCGGTGTTCTCCCCAAGCTTCTTTTGTTACATAGAGTGCCCTACTGGTAATTCTGATTACTGAAGACTGTTAGTTTATTCTGAGTTTGATTCTGCCAGAAATACTTTAAATCAGAACAATTCATTAACTAGCATTTCTCTAACTTGCATTTTAAGCTTGCTGTAAATCACTGCCTCTCCCTTCAGAGCTGACCATCACATGCCAGCCAGACATGAATAAAAGCACTGGTGGATGAGGGAAGAAAGAGGGAAAGGAATTTAAGACACACACAAAAAATCAAGGAAATTACAACAGTTTCTGTCTCAAAAAGGTTTTTCATTATCTTGTTTCGTGACAATACCCACATCACTCTGTCAGTGGTTTAAAGGGTAGGGATAAATCTCTCTCATTCAGTTCAGCTTTTGTCAATGAGGAAAGGATAAGGGGGACCAGTAGCACTGGAAGGAGATGAGGTTGTCTTTCAAGGATGGGGATTTTTCCCCTCTGGAAAGTCTATATAACTTTCTTATTTGCTTCCCATTCCCACTCTGTTCTCTTCTTTAAAAAATAAAAATGAATGCTTATTTCTAGCAGCATAGAATTTACTTAATGGGGCCTGTTATTTTCCTTTTTGTTTGTTTAACACATAAACAGCAGAGACACTGTAGACAGAATCAGAAAAATGTTCAAAACAAAGATGTGGATAAAAGGCTTTCAGACACTGAAAACAGCAGCAGTAGACTCTCAAGACTAAGAAAAGAAAAAAGGAAGAGAGAAAAGAACACATTTTTAAACTGGAAATGTATAGTCAGAAGGGACTGATTGGGAAGGATATGAGACGTGACAGGTTCTTGCTCCACGAAAGGCCAGTATCAGTGGTGTGACAGATGCTGAGGAAGCTCCTGCTCCAAACCTCATTAGTTAGCTCAGATAGCTGCCAGAAAGTGAAGAGAGACATTTCGGTTGTCAAGTATTGCTTGGAAGGAAGATGAAAAAGCAATTTTGCTGTTTGGAGAGCAAAGGAGCGCAAAATATCAGTATCTACATGCAGAAAGACAATATGCTCAACATGTTTCACATTCCCTTTTACAGATCAAGCTGGTAGACAAAGACAACTCTCCTATTTCCAATGAGGTTATTCAGCTATTTGTCAATAACAAGAACACAGACAACTTCACCACGGATGATAATGGTGTCGCTGAGTTTAGCATTGACACATCCGAAATGTTTGATCCTGAGATCAGTCTGAAAGTGAGTACCAAACAAGGCTGAACAGAGACAAAGTGAGAGATGGCTGCTCTCAAATGCAACCCAAAAAAAGATGAGATGAGGTTTGAATTCCAGTAATAAAAATGTGCTTTCTCCATCTTATTTCACAGTTTAGAGCTCTCAAAAATGACCATAAGAGGAGTGAGGAAAACATCTGAGTTTTTGCAATGCAATGGCTTGCTGCAAGGCTGCTTTTCCCTTACCAGTTTGGCTTTAGACACAGTTCTTATCTATGTGCATTATGTGAAATAAATATTCTGATGTCAAAAGGTGATGTATTTCCCTAGCAATATACATTTGTTTTACTTTTCTTCCCCACTCCCTCTCCTGATCAGGCAATTTATAAAACCAGTGACCACTGCCACTATGAAGGCTGGATAGAGCCTTACTACCCAGAAGCGTCTCTCTCCGTCCAGCGCTTCTACTCTTGGACTAGCAGTTTTGTGAGGATTGAGCCCTTATGGAAAGATCTGAAATGTGGGCAGAAGAGGATGATCACTGTGCACTATGTCTTAAACACAGAAGGATACAAAATCATCAACACCATGAACTTCTACTATGTGGTGAGTATGAGGTTGTGGGTTGGCTTGCTGAAAGGGCTTTACTGGGCAGCTGTCTGGCAATCCATCCACAGGAATTACAGCAGCGAGTGCTCTTCATGGTATTCTCTGCCTCTCTCTTCCCTTCCTTTTGCTTCTGCTTTGTGACCAGCAACAAGGTCCCCAGCAGCATCAGAGAGAGCATTCAGCATGCCCTAAGGCTTATGTTTAAGCATTTGAGATCATCTCATAGTAGATTGTCCTGTTGATGCAAAACGAACCCCATTGCTGCTTTCTCCATCCAACTTCTACCAACCCGTACATGTCTTGATCTTCTTTGCACAGGGCATGGCAAAAGGCAAGATTGCCCTTACAGGGGAAATTGAAGTTAATATCCAAGCTGGTAAGTTAAGCTGACATTCCATATTTTTGCATTCAAACAAACAAACGCCCAGATGGCTGAATATAGCAGCTATTGGGAGGGCCGTATCTCTCTCCACCCATGCATGTGTGCATGATAGTAGCGCTACCGCTAAGATCACTATAAAGTTGGGTTTAGTCCAACAATTAGTTCATTTGATATTAGTCAAGTAGCATTCTCTGAAGATCTTCCCAAAGGATGACGTAGGGAGTGCAGAGTGTCTGCCTTAGGAGCTAATCTGAATATGGCCTCATGTTCAAATCTACAATAAATCTGAGACCACCTGGATTAAACCTTGGCACGTCACCTCCTGGAAAATGTTTCAGCTTATCATCTAAATCCAGTTTGTTCCACTGACTAGTACAATTGCATGCCTGTTGAGTTTGGCTACTACTACAGTAAATCTTTGATATTCCTTCCTTATTGGTACCTTTATTTCTTCTAACAGGCCAAAATGGCACTTTCACCATTCCACTTGTGGTCAGTGAGGAAATGGCTCCAGCCCTTCGCTTGCTGGTGTACACCTTACACCCTGACAAGGAGCTGGTGGCAGACAGTGTTCAACTGCCAGTTGAGAAGTGTTTCAAAAACAAGGTGAGAGGCACTAAGATATAGCAAGTCTTACCTGCTGTCAGATAAATACAAATTCCTTGTGTATCAACAAATGTTACATAATGTTGTGTAACAACAGATCTCCAGTTTTGTTTCTTGTTTCCTTCCACTTCTCTCTACATTATTCCTTTCATTTCTCTTTTTTCTCTTTGGCTTTATATATTTCCTCTACCTCCTGGCCTTATTGTCAGAAGATTTATCTTCTTTTAATGTTAGAAACATTTCAGGAAACCCACGTAAATCCCAAATAATTCTTGCCTCTCTTAAACTCTACTAGTGTTCCATTTAGTTTCTAGACGTTCTGTCCTTCAGCATACTGAACACACTTTAGACTTATCCCATTTCACTATTCAATCTAATTTTTTACACTTTTTTTGTTGAAAAATGCATTTTAGATTTACCAGAACTAAATACACATAGAAAAGAAAGCAAAAATAGCAATATGGGGTTTGAGTTTTTCTTCCACTTTTTTTTTAATGGTACATTTTCTTTTATCATTTTAAAATCAGATTTCACCATTAAGATTTTTCTGATCTTTAGTTCCTAAAAGCTAAAATGCATGAAACTATAGGACAAAACAAACCAAGTGATATTAAACAAGATGTTTCTAGTTACCGATTTCTAATTACCCCTCCTATTTTTTTCGTCGTAGTAACACAAATGTAAAATAGATTTTGTTCTGAAGAAATTCAAAACAGAATCTGTTTTGTATATTTGCTAACATGGGCCATGGACCTAGGAAAAATATTATTTGCTCACTGTAGTGATTATTGCATGTAGTCAAGTCATAACAAGGTTTGATTTGATTCGATAATAACAGCAAAAGAATCATGCTTTGTTTTAAATCTCTTGAGGTAGGCTTTATTTAAGCTACCACAGGAATCTAAGTGTGCTTACTGCCTAAGTCCCTGTTATAACAGAGGCCTGGTCAACAGCTGCCATGGAGACCAGACATCCTTCTCCAGGCAGATTTTCTGCACTTTAACAGAAAATCCTTCCACTCTCCGTCTTGCCCTCCACTCACACACACAGTGCATGGGTTAGCCATGCCAGCGTCTGTTTGATGAATTTCAGGTCCACTTGGAATTCTCTGAAAAGCAGATGCACCCAGCTTCCAATGTCAGTTTGGTCATTGAAGCTGCTGCCAACTCCTTCTGTGCTGTGAGGGCAGTGGATCAGAGCATGCTGCTCCTGAAGCCCGAGACAGAGCTGTCCGTGGAAATGGTAAGCTGCCAAATGCCTTGCCTCCTTCCACTGCTTCTTCCTCCTCCATCACAGTGTCTCTCCACTTGACATCGTTAGACTGTGTTAGAACTCTACAGCTTTAGGCCTGTGCTGGTCATAAACCATCTCTAGTAGGCAATAAACAGATTTTGTTTCCTGTGAATTGGAAGTCCTCTTTCATGTGGGATTCAGTTTAACCTGTGACTGGTCTCTGGCAGCACAAACCTCTGGCATATCTGCCACTCCCCCCAGTTTTGTGCCATCAGCAAAATTGCTGAGAGTGCACTCTGCCCCGATATCCAGACAATCACTGAAGGTGTTGAACAAGACTGGGCCCCATACTGGAGTACCCTGTGGTCCATCGCTAGTTACTGGCCTCCAACTAGACTTTGTGCCACTTACCACTGGCCTCTAATCCCAGCCATTCAGGCATTTCTCAGTCCAGGAAACAGAACATGGTTTCAAACAGGCTGACATCTCAGCTCTGGCAATTTGCAGTATTTGACGGTGTTACTGAGGTTGATCTTTACACACACAGTTTATGTGTTTCCTTACCCCTCACAGATATACAGCCTGCATCCCCTACAAGACTTTCAAGGTTACGTCTTCCATGGGTTCAATCTAGAAGAAGACTCCCAAGAGCCCTGTGTCTCATCTGACCACATCTTTCACAAAGGCTTGTATTACACACCTGTAATGTCTGGATTAGGCCCAGATGTGTATCAGTTCCTCAGGGTAAATGTCCTGTATATTACTTAAATATGCTGAAGTGAATTTCCGCTTGTGTAGTGCTAGATTCTGCAAATGACCCCGTTAGTAAAACTCATACATGACAAACTCTCCTCTTGGACCTCTATTCTCAATTGATTCTGGTGCCTAATGTGATTTCCCAGCATGCACAAATCTCCCTCAAGTCTGCACAGATGTTTTTGGGCACCTCTGTGGTGGAAACACAGTAATGGGAAAGAGGGAAGAATGGAACAAACCTCCGCTACGGTGTGGTTATGGCTAACACTAAAATGTGTTTTTTACAGGATATGGGAATTAAATTTTTTACCAACTCAAAGGTTCGACAACCAGTGATATGCACTAGTGAGACTGTGAGACGTCAACCATATGTATTGAATGCAGGACACATGGCTTCTGCCCACCATGTCAAATCATCAGGTAATACAGGGGACAGGAAAGAGATTTTACCTTTCTCCTTAAAGGAACTGGTATTCATGTGATATGAACATGGACAGCACTCATTAACCACATTAGTTTTGATATTGAATATTGGCCTGGCACAGAATAAGATAGTTCAAGCTGATGGCCAGTGCCCCAAAGAGTCTTTCAGGTCTACACTTCTGATTTACGTCCAGTTTTACATTGGGAATTGTTGGCAATTGGCAGAGTGTGACACAAAACTAACACTGTTGACATTGATTCGCTTCTGACCAGAGCTAGTTGGAAAAGACTGTGAGACAGTGTGAGCAGTAACCAGAGCTAAGAGCCGAGTGACCTGAGTTCTAGCCCTAGGTCTCATGCTCATATTTGGAGACCAAAACACTTCAAATAATGTTTTCTTTTTCCTTTAACACCAGGTTATACCTAACTGAGGGATACATTAGTAACATTAAATAATATTTGTGTGGCATTACATACAGTCTCAGTTAGAAGGAAATGGTAAAACACTCACTGTCCTTCATACTGGCCCACACACATTCAAACCTGTCCTTTCTGGGAGTCTCCATTCTGTGAACCAGGTTTTACTAAATTCTCATTATCTCTTACCAGCTGAAGCTGGTAGAGAGGAACGAGAGAGGAGACTCATCCTTGAGACTGTTCGGGAATTCTTCCCTGAAGCTTGGATTTGGGATATAGTTCCAATTAAGTGAGTACCCCTTCTTTCATCTCTTTGCCTTGCTTTAGGAATTACTAAATATGTCCCCTGATGTCCTGCAAGGTGGCAATCCCTTGCCACCTCTTCTTCCTTTTTGTCCTGGAAGACGTAGTTTTTTAGTCATCAGCTGCCCATCTGCCTTTCTTTTTTCCATCATCAAATTACCAAAGATGTCCCTAAAGACACCTGTTCCCACAATGTATGTACCACGAGTCATATTCCCTTCCTTAGAAGAAGGACACCTCTATTTAAAATATGGATTTGCAGAACAAGAAGTCTGAGTTGTCTTTCCAAACTCAAGGAAATGATGGGCAGAAGAACTTTCAAATGGACTTTTCTCAGATTTTAGTGATAAATTCCAGGGATTGTATGTGGGATTTCTGCAGACAGAATAAAGGTAGTTCTGATTTTCAAAACTTGTTGCCTCTACTACTATGAAACTTACCCTTTCTAAAACTTTCATCCTTTCTCCATTCCCATCAGCTCTACTGGAAAAGCCAGCATCTCATACACCATCCCTGACACCATCACCAAATGGAAAGCCAGTGCTTTCTGTGTGGAAGAGCTGGCTGGATTTGGCATGTCTGTGCCTGCCACCCTGACAGCCTTGCAGCCTTTCTTCGTTGATTTGACCTTGCCGTACTCTATCATCCGAGGAGAAGATTTCCTGCTTAGAGCCACCATCTTCAACTACCTCGACCAGTGCATTAAGGTGTGTACTTCTGCCCACATTGTTAGACCTTACCCCATCTCCAAAGAAGCTGCAGCAAAATGATTGGTGCAGGTGGTTGGACCTGCACTTGATTGAGGTACTGCTCATTCTAGCTGACAACAGATTATTGTGACTGGATTTGTCCTCTGAAACCACTACAGAACAAAGGGACATCTGTGTGAACTGTAACTAGAATGGGTCTATAAAGCAACTCTCTCAAGATCCACAGAGAAAGGAAAGAAGTGCTTTGCAGAGTATCATTGACCATCCGCAGTTGTGCAAACCATCAATGGTTTAAGTGGGGTCTTTTCCTTAGGAATCAGGTGTGCATAGGATGCTTAACATCTCAACCAGAATGTTGTGAGAAACAAGAGGGAAGATTGTTCAGGTTACATCTGATGGATGATTGATCAAACACCATCATCTCAGGCCTTAAATCTGCTTTACACCGTTAACTCTGGACATAAAGAGATAGTCTTTCACCCCTTTCTAATAATAAAGCACCGTTTGCATATGGTACAAAACCTTCATCCTATTACACCACTCTTTCTGTTCTCAGATTAACGTTTCCCTGTCAGATTCCCTTGATTATCAAGCTGAGCTCATCTCCTCAGAGGATGATGGATGTGTATGTGCCAAGCAAAGAAAGACCTATGTCTGGAATATTTTCCCCAAAGAAACTGGTATGTGCTTTGAATCGACTTGGTTTTCTGTTCTGAGATTGATACTAATTTACATCTCACCTGAAAAAACTTAATCCTTTTCCGAGCTAGAGAGCTTGGTCTACTACTGGTCTTTTCAGCTCTCTGGGTTAAAGAGCTTCTCCACAACTTCAATGTGTTTATCATTCCCATTTTTAGAGATCAGTTCTCTTCCCATATGTCTCACCTATAGTGGCTGCCCATTCATTATGTTGAACGACTTCATCTTATTCATCAAAAATTTCTTACTTTGTCAATCATCCTGTATGATAGAGGTCCATTTTTTTCCTTTTCTGCTGCTACTTAAGGTAATGTAGTGTTCAGCATTACTGCAGAGACCAAGGATGATGACACTTGTGGAGACAAAGCCCCCAGGAACATCAGTATTCACTACAGGGACACCCAGATCAGAACACTGCTGGTTGAGGTACTGCTGTCAGCTCTTCCTGTTTGTCCTGTACTCTTTTTCCTGGGGAAACTAAAACACAGCAGAAGTACCAAAAGCAAGTAAAAGTCTTTCAGGTTCCCTGAAGAACTCCTGGTGTGGCTCCACCTGGCTGGGACATGGTCTGGCTGTTCAATCTAAGTCCAAGTCCACTCCCATCTGATGTCCTCTTCCATGAGGATCAGTGGGTGTTGGTAAGTGCATGTTTCCCTTGAGCAGAGGAGAAACTGGAAATGAGGGACTCCATCTGATGGAATCTCCCTTTTAGGAGCAGCCACATCGTACATGAACTTGTAAACTGTTGCTTCAATCCACCTGTTTTGTGATGTAGGAGGCTGGAAAAGGGTGTGGCCTTTTTGTCACTGAATCTCTTCTGTATGCTTTTGTCTCATCCACTGCATGTGTCTCTTCTTTCCATCTCCATGCAGCCTGAAGGAATCAGAAGGGAAAAGACCCAAAACTCCTTAATCTGTACAGAAGGTAAGAGTCTTAAATACTGCTGTCTTGAGAAGAACTGAAAGGAAGTTTGGGGTTTGCACTCCTTCCCGCAGTGCTTGTTGAGGTTTTCTCTTCCCTTTTTACCAGAGTTGTCCATGTGACAGCTAGTATGAGTGTAATAGTTCAATTCCCTGCTACCAAATTCCTGTGTGGTCTGATATACATCACTGAGGAAGCGTCTGTGCCTTGGTCAGATGTGCTCAGATGCTGAAGGAAGGCTGCTATGAAGCTCTTAAAGGGAGATCACGTTTCTGTGTAAAATATGTCCTATGTTTCATTCACTCGTGGTGACTGCTGTCCTTTGTTCCGTGGATACCTGTAGCTTACAGCTTTCCCCCTCTGGTGGGAATGGGAGAGTGAACATAATGTTCCTTTCCTCACCATCCATGTGCTGACAGCACACAATTCCCAAGGTTTCCTGGCTGGCCTAAAAGAGGCAAAAAAGCAGTTCTGACCCCCAAACACGTCCTCCCACTCTGTCACTGAAGAAATCCCCCGGTTCACAGATACTACAACCTGTGAGCACTAATCTTACCTTGTTTTACTGTTTTCTATTAAGCAATGACAGTGACTCCAGCACTTGATCTGTTTTTCAAAATTTTGATTTTGCTGTGTCCCCTTCTCTCTTCATGTTCTTGGTGAATGCAGTGAGTTTCACTTTACTGCTGTCTCTCGTGTGCAATTTTGTACTGTGCAGTTTGTACCAGGAGCATTTCACTGTTATAATTAATATTCTTATACAACTGACAAATATTTTTCTCCACAGATGATGTAGTTATTCAAGATATAGCTCTAGAGCTACCTACAAATGTTTTGGAAGGATCAGCCAGAGCCTCGTTTTCTGTTATTGGTAAATATATCATTAATAAAACATTTTAAAAAAAGAAAATACAGAAAATATAAAATGAAAGCTCTTTCAGGATTCAGAATGTGAGTTTCCACTCCTTGTGCGGGAAAATTTTGAGAAAAGAGACTGATTCTCATCTTCTCCAGCAATGCTCTGCATTACTGAGATGAAGCTTAAATATCATTGCATCACTCTTCACTATTCTGTTTCAATGTATTGCATCTGAAGTTTTTCCCTGAAGCAATGGCACAGTTCTGACTTATGACTTCAGCCAGGATCATGCAAGTATGACTCTTTTCTACACACGCACCTGCAAATCAGAGATGCCAATAGAGTCTTTTCAGTCTTTTCAGGACATGGATTTGGTTACGTGACTCAATAGTCATTAGATCTTTGCTTTGTAATGGTGACTTCAGAAGCTCATTCCAGAAATCCCTTTCTGCATCTGTGCTGCCTTTCTTAGAAATAACAATTTAGAGGTGGTCTATCACACATCCGCTTTATCAGTGTCCCTTTGCAGCACTAGTTGTTAATTCTGCAATAAATGTTTCAGTGTAGCATCTCTGGCTACTCCCTTCCATCCTCTGGAAACAGAAGTTTCCTGCAAGTTCCTTTCATTTCCAAAAAGAAGCATCTGCTTGAAGTGGCACTAAAATAAGGAGTGCTTCTGGTAAGGGCAATTGAGACTAAGTAAGGAGAGGCAGAGAAGGGACTCTTTGTTGGCTGCAAAGCACAACAGAACTCGGCACTGAGATCTTCATGCTTGTTCGGAAGGTTCCCAAACCCCACTAGGCTTTTGTGATTCTACCTGTGGAATGGAAATTACTGGTGATTTCAATGGCCATGAGTTGTGCTAACCTCCTCTCTCATCTCCTCTTCCCCAGGGGACATCATGGGCACCGCCATGCAGAACCTGCACCAGCTCCTCCAGATGCCCTTCGGCTGTGGAGAGCAGAACATGGCCCTCTTTGCACCCAACATCTACGTCCTGGACTATCTGAACAAGACAGGGCAGCTGAGTAAAGAGGTCAAATCCAAGGCCACTGGATACTTAGTGAGCGGTGAGAGCTTTGTGGTTCCCTCACAATGTGTGCTGAAATTCCTGTTGAGGCCTAGTGAGCAGAAGCAGCAGCAGCAGCAGCATGGCTACCCTGGCAGATGGCATCACAGTTGTAGCACAGCCCAGCGACCCAAGGGTTTGCCCTGATCTAGACACTTTTTTACTTTTCTTTATCTTCTTATCTTACGCCTTTTTGCTGACATTCAACTGCCATGTTTCCTTTGAGATTTCATCTTTCAGTCCCCTTCTCTTTTTCCACTCAGGCACAGATGTATCCTGATTCTGTCAGTTTAGTTGGAGCATACAGCTGATAGATCTCTGCCTATTCTGTGACCCAGTGTTTCTGCAGGACAAGATGTTCCATACTTCCATTTATAGGATCCCTCAGGGCTCTCCTCCTGCTTCGTAGATATACACGTCCTTTCCATTCTTTCCCACTGTGGTTTCAGACAAATACTTTAGCAAACAAAATAGAGTTTTGCTTTTACATCCAAAACCACTTCCTTTTCCATGTTCTTCCAGGCTACCAGAAGCAGCTGTCATACAAACATACTGATGGGTCCTACAGCATCTTTGGCACCAGAGATAAAGAAGGGAACACCTGGTGAGTGACTAGGAGCAGAAGTGGCTCAGAGATGAATTTGCGTTCAATTCACATGATGCAGGTAAGAGGCAGCTTTACTGGCTGAATGAGATGTACAGAGCTGTCTAGGACTGGGGGTTGGTAAGTACTAAAGAAAATGTCTCTCCATCCTCTGCCAAGCAGGGTGCACAAAGAGGAGTTGATCCCTAAAGACCCAGCTGACCTTCTGATTCGCACTCCTGCTGTCTCCCATGAAACCTATTGCACTGTGGTGCTCTGTAGACAGGATCAGCCTCAGAGTGTGCTGGACATCCTTCCCATGTCCTACTAGCTGCATTAGCTACTTATCCTTTAACTACTCTGTCTTGGAGGAGCACACAAAGAGAGAGCAAGCCACCGACATGCTGGCTGTAACTCTTCATGCTCTTCAACAGCACGAATAGGAGGGCTGGCTTCTTCTGTTTCTTCCAGTGCTCATCTCATAGCTTCATCTTTCCCTTGCAGGCTCACTGCCTTTGTGTACAGATCATTTGCACAAGCTGGCCGCTTAATCTATATTGATGACAGTGTCCAGTCTCAAACCCTGATGTGGCTGGCAAGCAAACAGAAGCTAGATGGCTGTTTCCGGAGTGTTGGGACACTCTTCAACAATGCCTTGAAGGTAGCAGAGAATTACTACTTGGCCAAATTGACACTTTTTCATTAAGAATATGCTCACCTATTACTGCCAAAAACTCTATTTCACTCCAAATGCCTGTCTTCCAAGGCCTAACTCTCCACATCTTATAATGACTATTTTCAGCTCAGTCAGCTTTCCCACACCTACTTGACATGTTATGTGCACCTGAGGTAGGGTTACAGGACTGTAAGCTTGAAGGAGTGATGTTTTTGGATTTACTAGCAAAGGGCTTCTCTGGATTTGTGAGCTATTCAAGAGCTGTATGAATGTTCTCCTTCCCTTTGGACTGCCTACAGAACCAGCCACAGTCCCTCAGCTGGGATATGGAAATTCATATTTAAAGGCTTCTCATCTGTGGCATGCGCTGATTATTCCTCTCTCCATGTTGTTTTCAGGGAGGAGTAGATGATGAGCTGTCGCTCTCTGCCTACACCACCATTGCCATGCTGGAAGCTGGGCACTCCAGTTTGGTAAGGAGACCTTCAGCTCCTGGTATTCAGATGGAACTGGTCCCCAGTTGTTGACTTGGGTCCAGCATCTGCTTAATTGTCTAGGTAGTAAAGAGAGAGAAAGAGAGGGAGAGAGCTCCCAGAGTAGGTGACCATGATCTGTTTCTGCACTGGTTGCTGTGAGAGAGAATGTCCCCATCCCTATACCTCTTAAACCACCAGTCTTTGAGTAGAAACTGCACAAACCTCAGTGGGATTAGATCTTCTGTTTGAGAGACACAAAACATTTAGTGACACCCCTTAGTTTCCAATAAAAAAACTTGACAGGTAGAAACCTACACGTGAGAGGTAGTAACACACAAACTATAGCTTAGCCTCGAAGATGGCCCAGTCAAGAAAGTAAGTTGTTGCAAGCTAATCTATAAAATCTACAAATAGAACTAAAAGCTATGTTGGAAAAACAAAGGTCCGTCAGAGCAAAAGCTGATCTGTCCTTTTCAAATAGTCGGTAGCACAAAGGCGACTACAGAGGAGATGTTAGACTTCAATATGTGAGTTAGCCTCCACTTTGTCATATCCTTTTTGAGGACACAGAGTCAAAGTGTACTTTTTTCTGTGAGTGTAAACCTAGCACAACATCACAGAATTAAAGTTGCACCAAAGTCAGTGAGGATAGAGCTACTAAGTTAGATTTGTTCAAGACAACAAACTCTTGACTATAGAAATGAAGAACAAATTATTATGAAGGTAAGGAGAAGGAATTATCTGCAAAAGAAACAGAAGTCTTCTGTTTATAGACCAGCCTCTTTAAGAGTACCACTGAAAGCTACTTAATTTGTTTGATATTTCCTATGAAATCTCTTCTTGAAGAATTCTGTATTCTCTCTCCTGAAGTCATTATACAAGCTGAAATCCCACTCTCATTGCTTTGATAGTGACAGGATGAGGAACAGGTTTAAGGAAAATAAATTTTTGAGCAGGTGAAGACTACTGTCCTGAATAAGACCCGTATGCTTTCTTGTTTTTAAGTATCCTGTAATCCGAAATGCCTTTTTTTGTCTGGAGACTGCATCTGAGAAGAGAATCAGTGATGTTTACACTCAGGCACTTTTGGCCTATGCTTTCTGCTTAGCTGGCAAGGCAGAAAAATGTGAATCACTCCTTGAAGAGTTACAGAAATCAGCAAAGGAAGTTGGTGAGTTTCAGTCATTTGGGGAATTTGGGAAGATGGAACAGATCTTACTGATGGTCTAAGCTTGACAATACTGAGAGTATGGGCACATGAACCAAACTGCACAAATAATTTGTGGAGTTAATCTGCAGCACATTCATTGAGCTGCAGGGAGCCCTTTTGAGGAAGAGGCCTGGATGCAGTGAGACTCCAAGGCAGCACAAAGCAGTGACATCCGTAACCAATATTGGTTCCTTCCTCTCTTTGTTTATTCAGATGGTTCACAGCACTGGGAGCAGGAGGAGAGGTCTCCATCAGACGAATCTCCCTCGTTCCTTGACCATGCCCCTTCAGCTGAAGTTGAGATCACCAGTTACGTGCTGTTGGCATTGCTCTACAAACCCAGCCGGACTAAAGAGGATCTCACAAAGGCCTCAGGGATTGTGCAGTGGATCATCAGGCAGCAGAATCCCTATGGAGGTTTCTCTTCTACCCAGGTGCCAAAACTACTTTCCACTCCATAGCCAGTCCTAGGAATTGGGGCACTGTTTCAGGGTTCCAGCAAGGCTCTGACTACCTAGTCCTGTTTATCTTTTCTATTTGCTGTCTCTGAGAAAAACCAAACCTTTCTGTAAGGAGACCAAAATACTTTTTTCCCCCTCTTCTTAACTATAGAAAGGTTAAAGCCATACAAAATTAATTTGACTAGCAGAAAATACAGATATTTGTGTCAGGGATGAGCCTAGAAAACACTAAGTCCCATCTGTTAGATGACCCATGAGTGCCATGTAGCTCTGCAGAAAACACAGGCTTCATCACTATGAAAAACTCTAGAAGTGCACTCTGGTGCTCAGATTTTATGTTCTGAGACATTTGTGTTAGGAGAGAGGTCCTTCTACCCTAAAGCATACATGAGATGGCTCCTTTTATACAGGAACCCTGGAATTATACGCAAATTCAGGATGAAGCAACCGCGATTGATGCTGCAACAGTGACTCTGATCTCCTCTGCACTGGTCATGCTGTGTAGCCAAATGTTTTTTATCATTTTCTTTTTCTTCAGGACACAGTCATTGCTCTTCAAGCCCTCGCTGCTTATGGTGAGGCCACCTACAACTCCGCTTCACAAAACAGAGTCAAGATCACTGCCAAAAAGCCTTTTGAGAAGGTATTTATTGTCAACAATGAGAACAGGCTCCTGCTGCAACAGACTCCCCTTCCAGAGGTCCCTGGGAAATACAGCCTGACAATGAATGGCAGTGGATGCGTATTTGTGCAAGTAAATGTCTGCTCTCTTCTTCTTTGTGTCTCACATTTTGCACACAAGATAGCCATTGTTTTGATGATTTTCTAGCTGACTTCTCTTTATTTTTCCTAATTGCTTGATTTCCCTGGACCATTTAAACACTCTTTTCCCCATCCCACATTCTGACTCCCGGGGAATGCTGGCATGGAAAAAGAGTCCTTTCTGATCAACATCTGGTTTCTTTCTGGGAGGTGACTGGGTACAAGCACCTTCATTGTTAAGGAGTAGAAGTCTGATGTGTTCATCACTGATGTAAGCAAGGATCTTCCTCATAAAACCAAGTGCAACATTGCCAGAAAAGTTCACTAAGTGTGACACTTGTTTTTTTGGAATGCAAAGAACAATCTTTGGCATGCTTGAACAAAAGGGTTTTTTCCTCTTCCAGGCAACACTGAGATACAATATTCACCTTCCAGAGGGGTCCTTTGGATTTCTGCTTTCAGTACAGACACCAAATGCTTCCTGCCCACGGGATAGACCATCAAAATTTGATATTGTCCTCATAAGCAGGTAATTTGCCATCAGCAAACCAGCTGCACAGATGACAAGACACGCAGAGAACATTGCTGTGTGTTTTCACTTCAGCTGAAGTCAAGAACCACAAGCTGATCAACATGCTGATGATACCAGCCTGTGAGACACAGTATCCCAAAGGACCACTGACAGGGCCCTCTGTTGTTTCAGTTACACAGGGAAGCGCAGCAGCTCCAACATGCTCATTATTGATGTGAAGATGCTCTCTGGCTTTGTTCCTGTTAAGTCTTCCCTGGATAAGGTAAATTAGAGGAGCAAGACTAAATTACTCCCCACAGGGACAGAGCAGAAAACCAGAGGCGTGGTTAAGGATCATTCAGCCACAAACCCTGCGAGGTGTTTGCACGGCTGCACTGTTCATTACTGGGCGGAGAGAATGCCCTCCGGGGAGCTTCAAACACACAGACCTTCCTATATTTAAAACTAGGAAGGGTTTCAGCTCAAGCCTGAGCAGCTGGCAGCTGCAACTGGGAGCTGGCACTGCCCGGGTAGGGAAAGGGTGGGGAACCTCTCAGACTAGCTCTGAAACGTAGATCACACCACAGTCAGGCAGTATTCCCTGAGTGAACTGCAGTGACTGGTGCATTTGGAAAGTGTTCGTACCCCCAACCAAATCAAGTGGTAGGTTTTTCTCCATCCTTTCAATCTATTCAGCAACATTTGGACTCTAAAAGTCAGCTTCCGGCCCTTGATATTTTGAGTAGGAGAAGAATGAATACCACAGACATGCAGTGGTAGGGTCTGAGGCAGCACTTGTTTTTTAATGTTTTGCATATATACTTATCTCCATTTTCTTGTTTCAAAGCTCATTGACAGTCATGCAGTGATGCAAGTAGAAAACAAGAAAAATCACGTCCTCCTTTATCTGCAAAATGTAAGTTCTGGTCACTAACTATTTGATTTCCACAAAGGATGGAAACAGCATGTAATAGGTATAACCACAGTATGGATATATCCTATACAGTGCATTTATCATGTTCTCTTCCTCAACAGTTTTCTACTGTAATCACTAAGCTGCTTACTTCCCAAACTGCATGTAACATCCCAACCTCCCAAACAGCTTCAAACTAACACCTGTCCTACCAGCAACTAGAAAAACAAAAAAGTTAATAAAAAAAGAAAAGCACGTTGAAATTAATCAAAATTCTTTCTCCTTTCAGTCAAAAGCACATAAACACCAGAAAAGAGATTCCCTTGTGTCTATGTCTCTTTGGTAGGCTTCTCATAAACCTTGGTCCTTCCAACAGGACAGGAAACACTGCTTTCTTTCTCCTCTGGAAAGATTTTCATTGCTTTTCTTATACTAGATCATCACAAAATTTTACCTGTAATCTAATCCCTGAATCAGAATTTACTTAGTAAATAATTTGCTCAGGGCCCTGTAGGACTAACAGAAGCCAGTATCCCAGGGCTGCACATTGTAAACTGATTCCCAGTTTCTTGGTGGCACATAATGTTCGTTTCTGAAATGGGAGGGATTGAAATACTAGACTTTATCATCCTGACCATTGGGAGACCCTGGAAAATTAAACCCAGTCCCTTTGGACAATTTTTCCACCTATGGCAATAGGATGTGTAATAATTACAGAATCAGGTGATACAAGCAGGACAGAAAACCTATTAGCTTTTCAGTTCAGTTTCACTTTGGGCTCTCCAAACATGTTTAGATAATGGCTGTCCCATATCTGTATGTGTGGCATCAGTGGGATTTGGAATATGCAACCTGTCAGTTACCACCCTTGTCTGCTCCAGATGGTGTTATACAAATAAAAAGACTGATGCGATCTCTGACCTTCCGTTCCAGATCTCACAGAACAAAAGGAAAGAAATCACTTTCTCGGTTGAGCAGGACTTTGTAGTGACCCACCCTAAGCCAGCTCCTGTGCAGATCTATGATTACTATGAAACAGGTAGGTCTTTGATTTTAACCAGTGTGAAATGTGGGGGAGGGACTGGGACAGCAGAGACACTGTGTGCCTTAAGGGAGACCCAGAATCAGCCATGCTGCAACCAGCACTCCTCTGAACTCCATCAGTATCTGAACGTAGGGCCAGGGAAGAGATTCATTCCACTTCAGTCACCTTGGTCTCATGCCCAAGGTGACCAATAGGCATGACTAGAACATTATGAAAATACATGCACCAGAATAAAGGACATTTCAAGGATCTCCAGTTTAGGCATGCATAGGTTATATCCACCTCCAGGGAAAGGCACAAGGAGTGTTCTCCAGGCTAACAAGAACGTTTCTATCCTCCTTCTCCAGAAGAGTATGCTGTTGCTCAGTACACATCACCTTGCAAAGAGGTTGTTGCAGAAGTGGACTAAGGATTCAAAAAGGTAAGTGAAAGCCAGAAAAAACCAAACAAGCAGATAAGAAAGTGAAGTATAAAGCGGCAAGAGCAGAGTGAGTAGAACAGTAACTATTCTCAAAGAAATGAAGTCTCCATGAGGCTTCTCAGGGAGCAGGCAGAGACAGTGGCCAGATCCTGTCCCACAACCCAGTGGAATCCAAGCAGGGACCACGTCACTGTTCATGGGAAGAGCTTAGCTTTTAGAATGAAAGCCAAAGTGCAGAATAATGGAAAGACTGGGAAATACCTTCAAAGTTTCCTCAAAAGCACAGATACGTAGCAAAGAACTGTTTACCTATGGCCATCCTTGAAAGTCTTCCCTCTGGAGCCTATGCTTCCCAGGCCCAAGCAAGGTTTTCCACATGGACTAACAGAAACTTTTTCTTGGACAGTTAATACATTATCTGAGGAGAACACAAGGTGACATGAATCACAGAGGTGGTTTATTAACTAGCTGTCTGGCTGTAGAGGAGATCCAGGTCTGCATCCTGCTCAGCACAGCAGCTCTGCTGGCTGTTACCTGATGAGCAGTTTCTGAAGAGTCCAGGCACAGCTTGCTGCAAGGCCTTGATCCAGCTTTTGTCTGTTTCACGCAGAAAGAACTGACTACCCTGTATCTTGAAAAAAAATACCTGTGTTTTGTAACCTGCAGCTATTTGTTTGTTCTCACTGAGGTTATTTTCTTTTGGATTTTCCCCTGCAGGAGCATAGTAAATGTTGAACAAGTGGTCTTCTGTCATGAAGTCCTGGAAAGGTCCATTGCACCTTAGGAATCACAGTGACTCTGAAATTGAGGGAGCTAATGTCTGATTCTCTGTTTCCTTTCACAGCACATCTCTCCAGTTCTGTAGCATAATCATGTATACCTTTCCACCAATAAACTTCCCTTTTACACTAAGCACTGGCTTTTTTTCAGTGTCACAGAGCAGGCATTTTAATGCTAGTCCATGTGTCATGAGTGCTGGCTGGGGGAGGAAGAAGAGAGGAACATGCTGGTCCTGCCTGCAGCACTCTGCCTCCTCCCTCAGCTACAGCTGGCAACCACTGGGCACTACTGCAAAACACATCGTGTTCAGTCCCTCCCACACCTAGAGATGGCACCCACGGCTCACGGCTGCTGCACAGCCGCTCACCTTTCCCCAGCCCCGCGGAGGCACTGCATTTGTCTCTGTGGCACAAGAGTAAGGGTTTAGGTGTGGACATCACAGAGTCACTCTGCATCACGCTTAGCAGAGGACACGGTGAGGAAAGGGGCAGCTTGCAGTCCAGGCCTGGTGAGTGCCTGCTCCCACATCCTGGATCTCACCCCACCAGGCCCTCCAGTCCACACGTCTGGCTTGTCCAAACCAGACCACGATGGATCATGGTACCAGCCACCAGCAGCAAGCCTCCCCGTTTTCCTGCACCTCCTGTCATCCCCTGTATCGTCACGCTTGGTGTCGTGGTGGTTCCTGCAAACACAAACACACCAGCAGAGCAGCATCGGGTGGGCTCGGGAAAGAAACACGGATGCTGCTCCTCTTTCCCGGGAGCGGCAGCGGCGCCGGCAGCCCTCGCTCATCCCGCCGGGCTCCCAGTGCCGCGGGTCCCCGCTCGCCGGCGCCCTTGCTCCGCTCCGCCCGCATCCCGGCAGCGGGGATGGAGCGAGGCAGCACCGGCTTGGAGCCGGGGGCACAACGGGACCCGCCGCGCAAGGGCCCGAGCAGCAATTTAAGTGCAAACTGCTCAAGTGCCGAGGGCTAGGATGTGTTTCGACAGGATGCATTCCGCCAGGAGATCTGCCGAAAGCTCCGTGGGGGCTTTCATTTTTTCCCCGGTGAAAATTAATCATCAGGTCAACACAGAATGTCCCTCTGCCCAAATCGAATTTTTTTTTGCAAAATGCACTAAGCAATTTGAACTTCACAGGGCTGGCCATGCAGGATATGCATGATACTGATGTTATAAGAGGCTGTTTTCTTGAGTTCCATAGACGAGGAATTTGTGGGATATGAAATAATTTAAGGTACAGCGCTGATCTCCACGCAAAGTTTCAAAATTAAAACGTCACTGGCAGTAGGAGGAAAAGGAGGAAAGCAAGAACAGCTGTGAATTTTGCAATCCTGACACAGCCCAGATTGTAGCAACTGACTTGATTTACATAAGCATCAGGCTGGACTAAAGCAAGAGAAATCAATAGTTACAGTAACAAAGTTGAAAAGAAGAACAGACTGAGTGGATGTGGATACAGGGTATGTATTTTTCTGAGGAATGTAAGGCCAATTAATTTAAGGCTTCAGCATCTCACATGGAACTCATAAAAATCCCCTCATGTCTTGCCAAATACATTATTCTGTTCTGCCAAACATAGTTTCCTGGGAAGAAACAAGGTCCAGGGGGAAAAAAAAGTGCATTTTTATCATTCTTTTGCAGCCTTACCTTCCTGCTAGGCCAAACCTGACTATTAAAACATGAAATGCTCATTTCCCACTGCAATCTCTTCCTTTGCATGCTGAAAATATAATGTTTGTTACCGGATTTTATCCTTTGACTCAAACAGATAATTTCTGGTTGCAGTCAGATCTAATAAGTATCCCATGCTCACACTCTCCCTCCAGATTTTTACATCCAGATCATGTCTCCCTGGCTTCCACTCCCACAAGGAACAGCAATATTCTTAAAACACATTCCAACATCTCCAAGATGGCTGGAACCTTGGTATTGTGTTTCAGCTCTAGGTTTTGTGCCACACACCTGAAACTGAAGCAAATATATTAATTGTGGACTGAACTAGCCAGGGCCACCCACTAGACTGAATGCAATTTCTTCCTCTGTCATCTGATAATCCTGAGGTGCCAGGGATCTGGGGAGTGTTCCAGGTCTCAGAAGGTAGAATTACTGTAATTTTTTAGACATACAGACTGAGCAAACTGTGTTGTCCAAATGTGATAAAATCAGGCTCGCTGGCCCAAGAGCTGCTACGAGGTGCCATACTGCTGCCAACTCAAAGTCACATGCACTGGTTTACTGTGCTTGGTATTGCACGTCTCAGTTTAAAAAAAGCTGAAATTGTTGTGCAGGACCTTGGACTGAGTCAGCAACACTAGGATAAATGGGAAACTCCCAGCTTCACTGTGGGTGTCTGCCAGTGTCCTTGTACCTGCTCTGAAGCTTTTGGATCTCCTATGGGTCCATGCACAGCTCTGCTAGAAGCACATTAAAAGCTGTTCTGAAATGCAATTCTTACTGATAAAAAAAGAGTTAACAAAGTATAATCATGTCACAGTGTCTTTGACTAAAATGCTCTGTCAAGCTTACTTCCCTTTTGTGTTAAATAATTCTTTGTAGAGTTTATTTGTACCACGGGAACTGCTTTGCTGCTCAGGTGGAGTCCACACTCCAGGATCTGCAAAAGGCTGTTGTTATGGCCTGGTTAAGAAGAGGACTTATAATGAGCACACTTGCTTTGAAAAGTGAACATGAACTTTTTTACAGCAGAAGATGAGTCTCATCCACAGTGCAGGCAGCAGGATGCAAAGTCTAGAGAGAAAAAATAGGTCTCTACAGAAAGATGAGCTCTAGTGTAGAAGCGTTCTCTTGCTTAGCCCCCTCAAATGCTTAGCTAGGGTCAGACAAAGGAGTCCTCGGTCCAGGGGGTTTGGTTGCTCCATCTTTTGACTCAAATCCTCTGTGATCCATGCAGTGTCACAGGCAGTAGTGCCAAGCAACTAGACAATGGCAAAGCAAGACCTCACTTGTACGACTTAGATGTTCAGGTCTTGTTCTCAGCACACATGTGTCAAATATACAATGTGAGTAATGGCCAACCAATTCAATGATCAGAGAAGACCAGAAATGTGTCAGAGGAACCTTCAGTCAACAAATGATGATGTCAAATTGCTCTGAGGAAACAACTCAGCCTTGTTCTCTGATTATTTTTTTGTTGAGTTCATTTGTACCTGGTGGACAATCAGGAAGGTAGGGCTTTCTCTGCATTCAAGTGACCCCCACCATCTGATTCATCATTCAGGTGACACAGAAGCATGGTCACACCTCTGGCTCCACTGGCTGTGAAATATTCAGCATTAGAGAAGGACTTCCTGAGGAACATCACTCATACATTTGAATGTTTTATTCAGAGCAACAATGAATTTTCCTCGAGAATTTTTCAAGTGAAAAAGCAACATAGTGTAAGTTAATCCTGTAGCTCACAACACAAGAATGCTTCTTTCTGCTCGACCTCGTAAGGGTCACTTTTTGAGGGTCAAGAAAATCCTAAAAGCAAGGCATTACATTGAACACAGCAACTAATAGCAGCCTTCAAGGGAATGTCTCACTCTTCCCCTTTCTGATACCCTTGCAGCTCAGCACACTGATCTCCTTTCTGCCACATCACTGTTCCTGCTGGGCAAACCAGGATCTCCCTTAAGAACGTGATTTCAGCAAGGCTTCTGGACCCCATGTTGTCACACTCTGTACATAATCTAGCAGATTTTAAAATTCCTGTTTGAGAGAGAAGAGGGGGTGCATATGAACAAGGCAGTCAGAGGTGAAGGGAATAAAAATCACCACTGGGTATTGACAGGACTCTGTGCGTCCTGCTAAAAGTGCTAACCTCACACATTTTTTCAGCCTCCTACCCTTTGACTCACTACCCATAGGGAGGTTAAGGCTGGGTTATTACTGGAAGCAATTTCATAACTGTGCCAGATGTTTTCTACTTCTCTAGCAGTGATAAGCTCTAGATCCCACTGGTTCCCCTTGCTGTCCTTGCTGTCAAGGCAAGGTGTGTCCCCAAGGTCTATGCCAAGATAAAGCACATCTGGGAAGTCCTGTGCATTGACTGTGGGATGCACAGCTGGCTCTCTCTTCAGAGCCCATGGCTGCTTGGGCGAGATCCCCTGCCCTGTTCCCAGGCCACTTTTTAATACTGTGTTCAAAAGGTTCCTGATAAATGGTGTGTTCTCCAGCTGTGTTACACTCTCATGGCTCATACATCTTCCCCTGACCTGAAAGGTCAGCTCTGCCCTGCCTAACAAGTTTAAAAAGTACAAAGAAGAGGTGCAGGGGAAAGGATTAAACCTGACAATATCTGATTCCCTTGCCTCGTGCCCCATTAGGACTTTCTTGTTAGGCTTTCCTGTAGCATCCTCCATCTCAAAAACCTTGACAAACACACCAGCTCAGCCCCAGCTCTTCTCTGCACTGGGGAAAGACTCATGTCTTGGGTACCAAACATCCGGCTTAGCCGTAGCACAGAGAGAGCCCGATGGCCTTGCCTTATGTTACCTACTCAGCAAGTCAGGAACTGAGCCAAGCACAAAGCCCTTCCCTTTGGCCACCTTAGCTCGGACAGCAGGCTCTGGGAGACAGGGCTGAGGAGCAAGAGCCCTTGAACAGCTCTGCAGCAGGTGGGCGTCACACCAGGCAGGTACAGCATGGGCCATGCCACAGGGAGGTGGCACTGGCACAGCTTCTGCTGCCTTCTTTGAGCAGCCTTACAGAGGGAGGCACTGATTTGGAGTTTTACCATTTCACAGCTAAGTGAACATTAAATCTAAATGGGAGAAATCTCTGAAATGCCTACACACTGTGAGTATGGGTTTTTTTCTACACTGGCGCTTCTGCTCATGGCCTTGTGCTATGAAGTGTGGATGGTCTCTGGAGATGGATGTGTCATGGCCTCTGTTGGTACCTGTTCTGTTGTTACATAGCCCTTGGGAGAAACATTTTTTCCTTCCATGTGCTCATTGTTCCTCTGTATGAAGTTGGCCCATTGCCTTTGATCCTGCCACTGTGCACCTCTGAGGAAAGCCTGGCTCCAACACTGTTCAACCTGACTTGAACACAACCTTAGGGCCAGCACAAGGACCTCCATGAGGTGCCTGTACCTCATCTGAGGAGAGAGGGAGCCCAGACAGTAGTTTAACAGCCAAAGCTAAACAGAAAATCTATATGCATTTAATATGCTTTTTTATATGAAAATTTTTATCTGAAGAGTCATGTGACTCAAAAAGAGCGCAGTTGATTGTCCTGAGTGCAGTTCTCAGACACATTTGTAACTGTTTTGGTTTTTTCTCCCCGCTTCTTGGCAATACTCTGAGTAGTACAAAAGTATAAATTAAAATGGCTTGCCATTTGTTACTACGTCAGGGATTATCTTCAATTCTCTGTAATATCCAAAAATATCTGCTAACATGCAAACAGTTTCCTGTTTACACATTTTAAAATTATTAGATATCGTCCACTAGTTACCTTAGATGGATTTAAGAATGGGATTTCAGCAATTTATCCTACTCTTTGTGTGCTGTGTACTGTAAGTATCAGAGACACACTGTAGATTTCTCATGCCTGAGGGTAAACAACCTTGTTTATAGCCTTTTTTGCAACATACTGTATAAATTTCTTTCAAGGCAAGACCGAGTTTATACACAGAAGGGACGTTTGTTATAATATAGCTGAGAAAGACAGAAAACCCCTACTTTGTATAGGGCTTACCCTACAGATGGCCACCTCACATCACGCAAAATGTGGTCACAGGACCATTTATAAAATTCAGCTACCGATGTGGTTTGCAATTTAATCTACAAAGTGCATTAAAATGAGAATAATTCATTGATGGCTTTGCCATGCCTGAATTTGCTCATTTGTTCATATGACACCACAGAAATATGAGTTATATTTGACAGCCCAGCTGTCCAAGTCTGGGAAAGGCAGTGCATCTGCCGCCAGGCCCTTCTCTCAGGTTAAATTATTCAACAAGCAACTAAAGTGAGTGATCTTTATTCATTCTGACATTTCCAGTTTCATTTGAAGTTTAGCTGATGAAGCTGTTTTATGGTATTTCGTTTCATTGTGTATCTTCGTGTTCCTGCTTGTTGCAACTTGTAAAATGTTCATATTGTCTGAGGTTTTTTGTTAGACGACCTTCCCTTCACTGTGGCCTGTGAAATATTTTGTCTCCTGTGCAATGACAAACCCTTTTTTATGTCTTTGGGTGTTGCTATTACTCCTGTTGATTTATCTGAGTACTTTTTCCTGTCATACTTTTTTGACATATGAAATAAATTGCTTTGGGTTTGTTTGCTTTAGATTCACAGTCTGGGAAAACGAATATAATAATTTGGATTTCCTTTAAAATAATAATACAGATTTTTTTTTTTCTCCTGTAGTATTTTTTCGGCCTTTAGCTGAACAGCTAACACAATTTTGTTAACCGGAGCTGTTAATACAAGTCTTGAGTTTTACAGTGGTTTTTTTCTCACCTGTCACCATGCAAAGCTGATGTAGGTTCTAAGGAGAGACATTCCTTTACTAGAGCTGCTGGTTCTAACAGGAGTTCTTAGGTGAAAGTGCATGGAGCACCTTAGGCACGATACCAGTGTTTTCAAGAAATGTTTCCACAGCTTTTTCTTTTCACACGTGCCTGTTCTTCAGAGCCAAAGGCTGAAGTTCACTTTATTGCTTGGCTTTGGCCTTGAGGATTCAGTGCTGTGCTACATGCTTGAGGAGACTGAACGGGATCATATTAGAGAAACAGGTGTCTTTCTTGGGACTATTTACCTTTGGCAGCAGAGGTTCCAAAATTACTTAAGACCTCTGGAGCAGACAAGGATTCCCACATATACTACTGTTGTGATAGTACTGAGAGTATTTACACCCAACCACAGATAACTTTTCTTCCTGCAATTGCAATCACCAGCAAGCCACTCTGTTACTGGACAATTGTCAGTCACCTATAAAGCTAAAGAATAGAAACTGAAAAGAAATCAGAGGAAACTATACCAGAACTGGGTTAAGGTGATTAAAATTACACGGATCAATATCTTACTTTATTTTCAAGGGAAAATGTGTCTTCTATAGTGGTCATAAACTTGGAGGTGTAGGACACACCAAATTTTTGTGTCATCTTTGCCAGCTAAAGCAGTGAGGACTGTATGGCTCGGAAGAAACTTTGCAGAATAAGGCATGCTGCAACTGGGATTTATCAATATTCACGATGGCCTGTATTAACTTATTAATTTCACCTTTTGTGTCAGTCATTCCAGCTCAAAATAATATATTTTGAAGTGCTGATGAAGAGGAACTGTGAAGGAAATATTGTGGAAATTTAAATCATTGCTGTGATTGGATGCTGCCCACAGGGAATATTACCATGTGCTGAACACAGTCCACATCCCCAACACTGCAGATTTCTGATGGGTTAAGGAGAACAGGGTATGAATCATTCAAAGATTTCTAATATAAGCAGTATCCAAATAAATACCCTTCCCCCACTTTCAGAGTCTCTGGCCAAATACTGTCCCTCTCTTCCAGCTCCTCCTTACTGCCTCTCCCTGTTTCCGGATGGGCCCTGGCCCCCAGCCCTTATCTCCTCCAGCCCCTGGGCTGTTTGCAGAGAGCAGTTATAAAGAGGCTGACAGAGCACAGAGTGGAGGAGAATTACAAGGTGCAGGAAAACAGCAGCACTGCTTGACTCACCACAACCTGCTCTGCACCATGGGGAAGGACAAGCTGCCCAGCAAACCAAACATCTTCCTCCTTCTTCTCTTCTTCCTTCCTGGAAATACTCCTCTCAACGCAGAACCGTAAGCTACACGTGCGGAGGGGGGAGGGAGGTCTAAGTGCTCCCTTTTTCCCTTCACTTTTCTTCCCACTAATAACCAAGCCCCGAGTTTCCTGCACAGCTCTGACAGCACTCCCCACTCCCATCCTGTAATCCCCTGGCTGTCCAGCCCTCGGACCCCTCCCCACCATCATCTCTGCCAGTGGCCTCCTTCCACCCTCCCCCCAGTCTCTGCCCACAGTGCCCACAGTCCTGCCCTGCAGCTGCCTGATAGTCCACACCTGGATCCTCACAACATCTTTGCCTCAGTATGTTTCTACCTAGAAACCTCTCAAGGCCTGTGATGTTGTGGGCATGATGCTGGAATCCAGGTGCTTACCTTTCCTGGAGTATCCTTGTTTCAGTCACTGAGTTACTTCTCCCCATTCTCCTGTTGCTTTCAAGCCAGTTTGTTCCCCTTTCTCCTGCCAGTTTGTTTCCCTTGGCAGCATCAGATGTACTTGTTCTCAGAGAGGATCTGTGACCTAGATTCTCTTCCTCCGGCACGGAGGCTGGTGCCAGCGCCCTCCCTGGACACCCAGGCCAGGGCTGTAGCCCGGTAGCATGGCTGCAGCTCGAGTTCTGCCGATGGCCCTGGGGAGAGGGGCAGCTTGGCATGGCACAGGCGGGCTGGAGACTGGCGTGCCCACCCCAGCCTTGCCCACCAGAGAGTGTTGCTCTGAAGCCTCTGGTCTGTGTGGGAGCAGTCTCCAGCTTCAGACCTTGGCTGCTGTTCCTCTTGCTGTGCTGACAGAGGTGCAGTTCTCACCAACACAGGTCTTGTAATGCTTGCTGCAGAGGTTTCATGCCCAAGAGCACTGCCATAGTGCTGGCAGAAGGCACAGCATTACTGCTGCCATTTACTGTGTGGTCAGAGGTGAAGTGCTAACTGGGGTGGCCTGAGGGACCTTTGACTCACACTGTACCATCAACCCCTCATTCATCTGCCCTGTTTGGGTGCTTCTGGGGTAAATCAGCCAACCAAGTCTGCTTTGGGGTCAGGCAGAGCTCTCAGGTCTCCCTACAGTAATCTAATGTAACTAAGATTAAGTAATCTTAATTCATCCTTGCCCAACATCAGGGGGAAAGGGCAGACCAGTGGGCAACATAGAATCATAGAACCATAGAATGGCCTGGGCTGGAGGGGACCTTCAAGATCATCTAGTTCCAAACCCCCTGCCATTGACAAAGACACCTTTCTCTAGACCAGGTTCCTCAGAGCTCCATTCAACCTGGCTTTAAACACTTCAGGATGGGGCAGGCACAGCTTCTCTGGGCAACCTGTGCCAGTGCCTCACCACTCTCACAGTGAAGAAATTTTCTCCCTAATATCTAATCTAAACATGCTCTCTTTCAGTTTGAATCCATTTCCCCTTGTCCTGTGCCTTGTAAATAGTCTCTCTCCATCTTTATTGGAGGCTACTTTTTGTGCCTTACCTGAGCCCCATTCTGGGAGGGAAAAACGAAGAAAGGCTGAGAGGTGGGAGAGAGAGGGATGTTGTTGGGGTCCACAGAAGGAAGACTGGAGCCTAGTAGGGAGGCAGTTCCGAGTGGTGAACTGCTAAGTAGCATAAGGGTAGTGGTTTTGTTGTGGGTGCAGGATGGATCAGATGCTGTTTACAACACAGAAAGGAAGCAACCCTTGAACTGAACACAAAAATTAAACTTCCAATCAACACTTGCTTACTGTGCCCTATGCAAGTAAGGATATCACTTCTCTGGGCAAAAACAGCTGCTGCTATTTCTGTTTCAGAGGTAGCCAGCTGGACAGGAGACACAATTAAGGCTCAGATTACATATTAGAATAAAACGTATTCGAGTTAGTGCAGCACTGGAACAGGTGACCCAGAGCGATGGTAGAAACTCCATCTATGGTGTCCTTTGCAAAAGTCCTGTTCCAGGAGGGAAGGTGGGCTTGAGCCATCCAGAGGTCCTTTGTAACTTAAACTTCTAGGATTTTGGAAGAATGCAGCCAAAAGTATTGTTCTCCTACTCTGGCTGTGCATGCAAGCTGTTTTACAATGCAGTGGACATGCTTGGGAGTACTCTGCATATGGTCAGACGTCTGAGGTCATAATGACACTTGAATTGGCAGGTATGGATTTGGGCTGATGAAATTCACTGCCTTCTTCGGCTGGGTGCTTGTTCTAGTAAGTAGCTGAGAGTCAATACACAGAGAGACATTATTCCACCTTAAGCTACAGTATTACCTTCTCTGTACAGACTAACTCATAATTTTTGCCTCAGCCACTATCTCCAGAGTCTCCTATTCCTCCTTGATGCATGCCATTGTCAGAGTCACTGCCTCTCTTGTCAAAACAGCTCATTGCATGCTGAGGTCTCCTTTGTCAGCCCAGATGCTTTTTGTCCTGGAATATCTGTACATGGATTTTGTGACCAAAGTTACTTAAAACGCTCATATTAGTTTAATTCATCTGTCTCTTTTCAGCAACACATCCCCAAACACCTAAAGAGAGGTCTATAAACAGCATGGTTTATATCTTTGTTTCAAAGGCAGGGAAGCCAGCCTAAGGGGAAGTTCTTCAAGTCAGCCAAAATTTCAGCAGAACAGTGAACAGGAAGAGAAATGAGGCCAAATTCCCCACGAACTAGGTCACGCTGTCCCTTCTGTAGACTGGATGTTATTGTCACAATGCCAGCGCCACTGACAGGGGACAGGGGGAATGACATTAGGGGAAGCAGCATGGGCTGAAGCCATGGTAAGAAGGTTGTGGAAGAAAGCAAACACTGGAGAAAGCAGAGAGTCACAAGTTGTAACTCACTTTCTGGGAGGCTGGAGTTCCCTCCTTTCACAGCTTCTGCAGCAGCACAGGCTGAGCAGAGTTGCCAGCAGGCTCCTCACTACACTTCATCCCAGTGCTTCATGGTGAAGGAAATGCAGGTACTGCCTGGATCCTACTGCCTCTACAGTAGCTTTAGGACTCCCCATAAGGCTCAGAGCCCAAGCAAAAATGTAGCTCTGGATGGACCCAGCTGTATTTGTCCTCTATTCCTTTCTGAACACTTCCCGACAGTCAGTTCGTTATTTGTTGCTGATTGAGAATTTTCCAAGACTGACAAACAGTGCTCAAGTCTGAGTGGTAGTAGCTCGCTTATTATTTTCCCTTTATGAACAGTTCATTTGCTATTTTTGCTACTCAGTTCTATCATATAAAAAAACTTCTGCACAAATACGTAAGTCAATTTTTAGAATTTTCTTACCCTGCACAATTACGAGAAATTTGTACTTCCCAGATCATTTAGGAATATACTGAAGAACATGAGTTTCAACACAAACTCTGGAGGTTTTCACTGGTTGCTACCCTTTCTGTCCTATCTTTTAACCAATTAATCCAGAACAGAATTAATAATTTGATTTATTAGTAAAATGATCCCTTTTATTGAATGGCAGCTTAGTTTAAGGGTCCTTTGTGAGGGACCTTTGTCAAAAGCTCTTTGAAGATGCAAGTACACTTGAGTTGCAATAAAACACTACACTCTGAAATCCTTTGTGTGCTCGTCTTAATAAGGTCCCAAACTGCAAGCACTCACATCTTTGCTCAGCATGTGAAGGATTTGGAAACCTGGATATGCAAAGACTGGAGCAGCCAGACTAGTGGGTGGGTTTTTTCCTCAACTGTCTTTAGCTAATGCCTTTGAGTCTCAAAAGGAGATTGTGGGATATACAAAATTCAATTAACAGCCTGAAACCTTTCAAACCGTCCTTACTCCCTGCTGTGAAGCCAAACAAAACATCCTTTGTAAAGCACTCTCTATTAGCATAGAAATTGTTCCTTCTACTGCAAGCATTTTCCTGCTTTTAGGCTAATTAGTTAGACTGTTTAATATGTATAAACCCAAAATAAAATGAATGCTCATGTTATATGCCCTGCAATTCGCAGGGATAGCAATGGATTAGGCATGCTGATTTGTTAATTTCCCTTCACTTAATACTGTTGCCTTAAAACCGTTTCACATTTCTGATCTTTCTTGCTTCCCTCTCTTCCTAGGCAGTACATGGTGCTGGTGCCCTTTCTGATACACACAGATTCTCATGAGAAAATCTGTGTTCAGCTGACCCACCTGAACGAGTCTGTGACGCTGAGTGCCACACTCGAGCATCTAGGGGAGAACAGGAGCTTGATTGATGACGTGGTGTCAGAAAAAGACATGTTCACCTGCATCCCTTTCTCTGTGAGTATCTCACCCTTGTGGGATGGTCTCTTGTGTTTATCGATGTGGCATAGTAGGTCCAAACAGTCCAGAAATGAGAAATAAGACACACTGCAATCAGAGACCCCTAAACTAAAACAAACAAAAGAATTAATTCAGTGTGGATAACTGACTGTTAGTCTTATAAGGACTAATTTTCCCCCATTATCAAATTCTGTGTCCCACATGATACTTCTCTGCATTCATGACTTAGAGAAGTCTTTTGGAACTTTGACTGACTGAATGTGCCCCATGTTTGTTTGATATGTGTAAGCCTGAGATGAAAAACATCAGCGTGGAGTGCAAACTGTAGAAGCTGGGGCATTGTTAAAGACAGTGAGGCCCATGAAGTCATTTGGCTGCTTCTGGAGCTTATTCACAATTTTTAACTGCAGAAGGCTGGTTGGTGAGTAATGCAAGCAACAGGTTCCATACCCTAATTAATGAATCTAGGTTAATTTTAATTTTGATAAATCGTGTGATGGAATAAGATCAGGTTCAATATTTCTCTAAGAAAAGTATATAAATGAAGGAAGGCAGTCGTGTTTTTTCTTGCTTCTTGCCCTGAGTCTTTTTTGTCCCTTTAGGGAACTTTCTGACTCAGCTAGCACTCCTTGCTTCAAAGCTCGGTGCAATGGGATGAATCAGTAAAGCAGTTATCCTCTTCATTCTCCTTAGCTTCCAAAATCCAATAGCACATCAGTGGCATTTCTCACTGTGACGGTGACAGGGGACACACTGCAGTTCAAGAGCCGCAAGTCAGTGCTGGTCAAGAATTCTGAAAGCTTGGTCTTTGTCCAGACAGACAAACCCATCTACAAGCCCGGACAGACAGGTACTGGGAATTGGGCTGGTGTTGACTCTGACAGAATAAAATCTTAAGGACTCCACTCTCCAGAGGTGCTGTACTTGTATTAAAGTTTTCAGATTTCTTCATGTGGGGATCTAAGGCACTCAGTAAATCTTATTTCTGTCAGCTGAGGTCTAGTTCGCGGTACTTTCATAATTCCTAATCTTCATTCTCCAGGCATAGCATCTCAGCCAGATGTAGGCACAGGCTCTGATTCTTTCTACTCAACTAGAGGCACAAAACTGGAATGACTGCAAAGCATAGTCTCCCTTGACTGCACCAGAATCAACAAAGCAGGACAGGCACTCCCAAGAGATAATTCAATTCAGCCAAGATCTGATTATCCTTCTAAATTTATCTGCCCCTCACTACCTGCAAGCAAAACAGCCTGAAGTAATTGTTTCTATCACTTAGAGATCTCAATTCAGAGCCTGTTCATCCGTGGAAGGAATCTGAGTTATAAATTATTGAAACATTGACATTTCCTGATGATGGCTACAAATTTAACAGTGAAATTTCCTTTTTTTCTGTTACACCCTTCAGTTCAGTTTCGGATCATCTCTCTGGACAAAGACTTCTACCCGCTGAATGAGAAGGTAGAGCCTTAATTCCTTGTTGTTAGCCAGGAGATTTAGTTCCTAATTAACACCATTATTGTCATCATCCAGAACCACTGAAGACAGCCTTTAAAGCATATGATGCTGTCTCACACCATGCTTTACCTGTTCCATATTCTATCCTAGGGCGCACTCCGCCTGTCTCTATCAGCTGAGAAACACATCCCCCTTTTCAAAAGCATATAGATGTTTAAAACCAGGTTTGCAAATGAATGTATGTGGTTAAGCACGTGGGCGGGGATCTCATTACTGAAAAAGATGGGTGGGACAAGTTTCCATTGGTAGTGACAAGTGTGCAGTTGTTGCTGGCAGTGGGTGCAATCCCACACTTAGAGAGCGGCGTGACAAGGACTTGGTTTTATGGAACTGGTCAGGGGTGCAAGCTCACGCTTTATTTTATTTGGCAATCAGTTCCTCATGCAGACAAGTTCTTTGAAAACTTGTACTTGATCACATTTTCATGCTGTGGTAGGACAAAAAGTCAGGGTCCTAGAATATTATAGAAAACATTCCCTTAGCCATCAAGAACCAAGGAAACAGAGCAAGTACAGAAAGGGAAGAACCCAAAGGACTTCTTAGAAGTTTGTTCTTCTGCCCTTCAGTCCAAATCTGGAAATTCCTTCCGTGTGATTAATATTTCTAACACTGATTTTCTTTTGCTCTTTCCCCACAGTTTCCCTTTGTCTACATTCAGGTGAGTGGATAACTACATTATTATCTGCAGAAGAATGTGCAGGCAGGGAGGTACCAGTCTCCAGCAGTGGTGTTTTCAGGCTGAGGTGCAAGGGAAAAAATCACGGGTGTGTGACCTTTTCCCTTTGTTTAAAGGAAGGCTGAGTAGCTATGCATCAAAATAAGTTCCAACAATGGTTCTTTGATAGCAGAACATGCTGTAGGAACAAACTAATTAACCATTACAAGCCATGATGTGAACAGAACTACACTTGACTAGAAGTCATCAAAAGGGCTTATTCCTCTTCCCAGTCAGAACTGAGAGTTTCTGTCTGGCAAGTGTGGTTAAAATTAGAGATCTGTGTTAAATAAGCTATCAAAACCAAAGAAACAAAATTAGGTAAGTAGACATACCCTGTCTTCCCAAGTATGTCGTTTGTGTCTGGTTGGTTTTTTTTTAATGGTTGAACTTCAGTGGCAGGCAAAAGTTAATAGGAAGGATGTTTCCATCAATGATTCAAGCACTCACTTTTTCAGATGAGAACCCAAAATTTACAATTATTATTTTGAAAAAACTTCTTTTGAAAAAACTAATGATAAGGGCTCATGGACGGACCCTGGAATTAGTGTGCACAAATTTTATTTTGGTTTACATGATTAATGAGTCCTATGTAGTCAGTCCTTTCACTGTTCCTTGCTGCATGGGGTTGCTGTCTCCTTTCTGCTCCATCTCTGTCTAGAGCTGGAGAGTTGTCACAACAGAGGAGGCAGAAGGTAGGCCAAAACCAGGCTGTGCCCCTTTTTTTAATCCTCCTCTCAGAGTGGTGTCATTCTCTCTTCTCATCAACAAACTTCCAGAAAAGAGCTGCAGAGCTGGTGGGCCACTGAAGGTCTGTGAACATTGGAGAAAGAAAAGTAAGACAGTGGGTGGTGTGGATTAGCAGGCCAAGGGGAGCATCTCAGAACTACCTTTTGCTCGGGCTGAGCAAAGCATCTCCTTTCAGTGAGATGATACTTTACTGAGTACAGGAATTTCATGAAAAGAGCAAGCACAAATACATCCTCTCCACTGCCTCTAGAAATATGTCTTTGTCTAACAATCTGAATAATTTCATAACCTTTGTGTGTGCGTGTCAATACCATGAAAGCCTTCAATTTTAAGCCCCTAGGAAGGCCATCTGTTTTCAGCTCTAGCCTGTAAAGCGTGGTGTTTGTCCGTGCTGTTTCAGCCAGCTTCTGTAGGTCTTGTCCTTCATCCCCACCATCCCCTCTGTCTTCCTCAATGCTCCTTCTCAGTCCAGCACTGCCCTTTGTTTGGATTTCACAGCTGTCTACAAGGCAGTCTTGTAGAGTGGGAAACTCCAGTGGCAGAAAATCCACTGGTTTACTCTAGAGTACTTTTTTCAGCCAGATCAGATCTGTCAGTGCAGTTTACCACGTGATTGCATGAAATTTGGACTGAACCAAAGGAAAGAGTGGCAGTAGTGAAGAAAGGTGACAGCCTAAAAGTCAGCACTTCTAAGGAAATAAATATCCATCAATCCACCCCCTTAATGTCATTAATTTATCTCAGAGAAGCACAAAGGCAGAAGTTAGTACGAGTCTGCTACTTCTGAACTATTATCCTGACCTATTGCTTATGTAATTTTTAAAAAATAGAACACCTTTCTGAGGAAAAACAAACTGGCTTTCAGGCCTTACCTACACATCACAGGAATGGCAACAAGTTCACAAGCCCAGCTGTAAACATTTTCTTGAATTCCTCTTCCGAGGAAGCCCAGTGGTGTCCCTCACAATAAGTGGTGAACTTTTCAGCAGGGTTGAAACATGATGATGAAGAGGATTTGGTCAGAGCCATGGGATGCATTTTACTGATTGTGCCACCCTCCCAGGTGGCTTCTTGGGAACACAGTCCCCTCTTCTGCCCCCTGACTGATGACCTCCATCTCGGACATGTCATTCACATCCCCATTTTCCCTAGCCCTGAGATAAAATCTCAGTGAAGTAAATGCACATAGTCACATACCTTGAGTCACACACCCGTCTAGAGTAAATAAACTTTTGGTGACAGCCAAGGTACAATGCAAACAGCAGGCAGAAAATGAAAGACTATGAATATTAACCATCCTGCTGAGGAGGCTGAAAAGAGTGCATCAAACTACACAGCACCACTGCGCTGTTTCAGTGACTTCTACAAGAAATTTGGGGGTGAGGGGATTAATTATTGACAGTTAATAATGAGCAATACACAGATGTAGTAGAGACGAGATTTCAGCTCCAGCATTAGGAACATGGAGACATAAAGGAGGGCTCTCAGCTGGATGCCTGTATGTGGGGTATACTCTCCTCTGTTCCTGTCACCATTCCCCCATCTCACCACTAGCTTAGGACTCTTATACATGTACATTTCTCAGTCCCATAGATAAGTCAGGTGTCTGACTCCTCAGCAGATTGTGTACTGGTACTTCAGCAGTCTTCATTCCAGGCAGGGGTAGAAAATACCTTTTGCAGGCTGTATAGCCAGTCAAGGAAGCTGGCACTTGTCTCCTTTCTCCATGTGCTCCACTTACTTCTGATATCGATTCTGTTCCCTGCTGTTACCTTGCCGTCTGTCTTGCCTAGCTTCCTGCCCCCCCCNTAGAGCTGAGGGGGAGGAAACACTCCTGGGCATTAAAAGTGTTTAAAAGCTTTCTTGCATGCTAGTTATGCAGACTTGACAGGGAAGTGCTTTCAGAACCTCACGGATTGTTGAATAATTACAGATAGGCATTTCCCAGCTGAGATGTGTATACACTGGGCACTGCACTGCTCTGTGCCTGGGACTCTCCTGTACTGTCTTGTGACACTGTTACCCTCACCTGCAGGATCCCCAGAGGAACCGTGTGTACCAGTGGCAAGGAGTGGCACTGGAAACAGGCTTTACACAGCTCTCCTTCCCCCTCACCTCGGACCCCATCCAAGGCTCCTACAAAATAGTTGTGCAGAAGAGCTTCTCATCCCATGTAGAGCACTCCTTCAGTGTGGAGGAATTTGGTAAGCAGAGGAATTTGACAGTAATGCCTTTTACTGTGATTGCTCAATTTGGAATTTCCTGGGAACAACATGGAGAAGGGAGGGCCTGAATATACAGGCAGTGGGGCTCATAGGGGCTGAGCCAAAAAATGCTAAGTATCGGAAGTGTTTGCTGACTTTACAGCATCTCTGCAACCTGCCTGAGCTTGTATTTGCTCATAGTGCTCTTGGAAGCACAGGACATGCCAGAATCCCTGTGCATGGCTTGTGGCACCAATATCAGCTGACTTTGTCTTAGCTGCTTTTCAGTCCAGCAGCTTGTTGCAAGTAGCACGAGATATGAAGTAAGAGATGATGATATTTTGGTGACCCTATTTTGTTTCTCTCATCATCTGCATAAGGTCTCTTTCTCTATTCGTAGTCCTCTCTATTTTTGCTCTTCCTTGTTTCTGCGAAAGCTTAGAAAACTTGTTTGGTAGAAAACTTGTGACTGAAGAACAACCCACAAATGTTACAAACAGACTGGTAGCAGAGACTGAGTAAGGAGAAATATGCTGCTGCAGGGAGCCTTTTAACTTCCAGTTCTCTAATGAAACTTCTTGGGTGTTTGTAGACCTGACACTCTGTGGCTAGATCCACTTGAACTGTCTGGGTATGCAGGACAATGTCCCATGGTGCATCTTGGTGAGCCTAAGAGCAGCTCTGGGTCTCCGGAATAGTAAGAATCAGCCAAGAGAATCAATGATTCGGGGCATTTCAGTGTGGTAAATTACAAAGCTGGTGAATGTGCTGCTCCAAGTCCTAGCTGCAAGTTACACATTGTGAACACAACACACAGGACCAATGTGTGTCCTTCTGAACGGGCACAGGTGAGGGATCTACTCAGCTGTCTGGTGTCAATGAGATCACATAAGCCTGTGCTGCAAGTAAGGGAAGGTAAGGACTACAAATTTCTTAATTGTCTTTGGACCCAAACAGTGGTGAAGGAAGGTTGAGAAAACCTATGGAAGGGGTAGACATCTGTACTGAAGACCACGGAGAGGTTCATGTGAAGATGATCCTGGCTCTATGCTTGGTTGCTGTGTAGTACACAGCTCTCAGTCACTCTTCTCATACCAGCCTTTCTCTCTCCCATCTAGTGCTGCCCAGATTCGAGGTCCTGGTGAAGGTGCCAAAGATGATCACCATTAAGGACAATGAGCTTCCGGTGTCTGTCTGTGGTCTGTGAGTCACAGAGCTCCAGTAAATCTCTCTTGCTTATCCTTCACTCTTCCTTTCTGCTGAGAACCACAAGAAGAGCTCAGGGAAGCTTTTTAAACTTTTCCCAGGAATCTAGTGCAGACTTATTTCATTCTGTCAATCCTGAACCTGCTGCTTGGCCTGAACAGTCAAAGTGAAGGGTCTTCCCCGCCTTCCTTAAAAGATTATGTCAAACAAATCTGCATCTCTCTCTTCCCAATTTATTTCACATTTTCTCCTTCTGTCTTTACATTTCGTCAGTTGGAGCTTCTGTGACAATACCGAACCCTCTAATACTCCGAGATGTCAGATCAGACATCATTTAAATTGGTCATGCAAAGCCAGTGTTCTCATTTTTAACTCATAAATAGATCCTTCTGAGTACCTGGTTGCTTTTCCATTTCTTCATTGAACCCTGAGAAGTTTGTAATACAAGGATGTTCCTGGCTGAAATAATTTTCTAAAGTTTATCTTTTTCTGCAGAGACCTCCCACCTAGAACAGGATGAATGTTTCTTCCATGGATGATGGAAGAATCTCACTATGGAAATGCTGGAAATCATTAAAATGTCAGATTAGTCAGCCTTTAAGAAGCATTAGGAAATCATCTACACAGGTCTTTAAGGAGATGTGTCTTGAGTGTGACTGTGACTGTCTCATGTGATACATTGTTTAACACATTGTGATTAGGTACACCTATGGGAAGCCCGTGCCTGGTTTGGTGAATGTCCAAGTATGCCGGAAATATTCCCAGTCTGCTTCAAGTTGTTATGGAAAAGAAACAGAATCTGTGTGTGAAGGATTCATTCAGCAGGTGAGTCCCAGGAATCAAATGTAGTGGTTTTTCTTAAGGTTAATGGGCAGTGCTGTCTCAAGAGAGATCAAATGTGTTGGGAGATAGTAGGGCATCAGAGACAGCATTCTCTCCAGGGAAAAGCAGGGAATCTCACAAGAAGGCATTCTTAAGAGAGGGATCATTAAACTGGAAACAGAACTGATGATGAAAACCTCATCCTGTTAAAACTAGTGACAGACATTCAGTTGCCAGACATGAGGTCTCCTTGCTATTGTTCCACAAACTGAGAAAAGATCTTTGAAAGAATTTCATAACTGTGAGAGGAACTGACTGGGAGAAAGGAGCAAAGATGAGGAGAAAACAGGATACAGAGAATGAGGAACAAAGAAGATGAGGTGGTATTGTACATGGGTTAAATACAGGAGAAAGGGCAACAAGAAAAAGAGAGAAGAGAATAGAAGAAACAGGAAGAAAAACAGAGCTAAGTCAGGAGGGAGTTAACAAGGAAACAAGTGTGTGCCTTGGAGAACTATGTGTCAGGTTCCTCATAGGACACAGAAAATGTGTGGATGAAACACTAGGAAACAGGCTGAACACAAGTTCTGGTCTTGGAGACAATCCTTGAAGATAAGTCTGGAATTTCATGAACAGAAGTTAAGCATGTTGGGTTTGGGGTATCTATTCTCATTCCTTAAGGCACAAACTTTGTTCACAGAATTTAAGTTTTCTCTTCAATCCCTTGCTTAGGCAGATGCTCGTGGGTGTGTTTCTGGTGTGGTGAGGACCAAGGTGTTTCAGCTCCTACGCAAGGGATATGAGATGAGCATTGAGGTACAAGGCAAAATCACGGAAGATGGCACAGGTATGTAGCACATGGAGAAGGCAAAGTGATGGCAGGCCATAACAGGAGGAACTGGCAAGCATGAGGAAGGAGGAGTAACATGACTAGAAATTCATTAATAATCCCTCTTTACTGTGCTCTGTCTCAGGAATCGAGATAACTGGAACAGGCTCCTGTGGTATCACATCCACCATGAGCAGAATCCGCTTTGACCTGCTGGACTATGTGTACAGACCAGGGATCCCACTCTTCGGGAGGGTAGGGCACTTCTGAGACCGTGGGCAATGAACGGCAGAGCAAACACACAAGTGCACAATCCCATCAGATGGAGTAGTGGGGTGTTACATGGTTCAGGTGTTACATGTTCATGGTGCAGGTTACATGGTTCAAGAGGCAGATGTTACGTGGTGGAGGTCCCAAATGAAGCTGGCCGAGGGAGTTAAAGCTACTGAGGAACTTAGATCCTGATAAATAATTTCCATGGGCTGACTGGGTTGTTTAGCTGAGAATTTTCTCAGTTGTTCCCTCAGACAACACAGGGCATACCTCACACATTTCCACATTCTTCTCTTTTGTTCTTCTCTATCAAGAAATATCCTGCCTGGCAAGGAGGAAAAGAGAGAAGAGGATGTATTACTTGGGAATTGTTTTTTGTTGCTAGTCTAAAACCTGAGGTTTGTTATTGCTTTGTTAGGTGAAGCTGGTCGACGGCACTGATGCCCCACTTGCCAATGAAACCATCACGATTACCGTGGGTGGAAACAGATACAAAGGGAATTACACTACAGATGAGCAGGGACAATCCTGGTTTTCCATAGACACTACCAGCTTCACAGAACTCTCCCTGGAAATCCGAGTGAGTGGCAGAGACAGGGGTAAGCCTCTGTCTTTCTCTTCAACAGCTGAAATATCTATCCATGGGTTATCAGTCTTTTCTGACAATTGTAAAATAAGGCAAGTTTCTTGTCAGGTTACCTCACATCTCTGTGTCTTCTCTGCAGGTTATACACAATCTCCTATGAATGAGAAATACAGAACATATCCAGAGTTTTTCTGTGGACTTTCATGTGACTTTTTACCTGATTTCATTTGGCTATCAACCTTTTATTCTTCTTTTTTAGGCAGATCATAAACCTGAACTGAACTGTTATGACAGTGACTGGATGACACCATCCTATGACCATGCCACGCGCAGAGTAACTCGGTCTTACTCCCTCAGTAAGAGCTTCCTCAAAATTGAGCCAAAGCCTGAGACATTAAATTGTGGCTCCTCAACAGAGGTCCAGGTGCACTATATCTTCACACCAGAGGCCATTGGGGAGCAGAAGAAAATTGTCATTTATTATTTGGTAAGACATATTGGGGGTTACTTTGATCCACAGCCACAGAAAGTACTGTGTCATCTCTAGCTCTGTTCCATGATGAGCAACCCAGAGCACTGCTAGATGACCAGTAGTGATGGAGAGGGTTTGAAATGGAAAGGCCTGCAACAGTGCAATCTAAATACATTTCCCTAATGTTTCTCATTTCTATGTCTTCTGTGTGCAGAATTTTGGGACACCACAGTAACTGGAACAGACTGTAACGTGCTGGCATTAAGAACTATGAATTTGTTCATTTTGAGGATCAGAGAAGGGAAACTAACTGAACTGTGACCAAACAATGACATGTCAGTTTCTCTCAGGAGAACAGGAAGAATCAAATGAATATTCAAATAGAATGTCTTTCTGACTAAATTTGTTTTTCTGGTTATCCCATTTAATGACACTGGCAGAGGAGATGAGAGTAGCATAGGAGAACAAGAAAAATATCAGTGGAACAGACACTTTAGTTCTGGTGGACTGCACAGAACATCAGGGGGACTGAGGCTGATACTCAAAAAAGAGAATAGAAACCTGTGCTAGAGAGGTCTACGTGCTTATTTTCAAGACTGCTAACAATTAATGGAAGGGCAAGATACCTGTTTATCCCAGTAGCCTGGGAAAATTAGTTTAATTATGCACATACAGCAGGTAAACAAAAAGTGAAAGAACTTCCATTTTTTATAGGTGTGGATCCCACACCTTGAGATTCAAATACGGTGCTATGGAATAAATATTCCATATCAAAAGTAATTGAATAAAAGGCATTTTTGACTATGAAAAAGGAATCTTTTTCTAGAAATGAGGAAATTACAGGAAGCATTTAGGCTATTGCTTACTGCTTGACTTCAGGTTCCTTATTCAAGCTCTTATTCTTTGCAGCCTGTGGTCTTCTGTCCTAACTCCATGCAGTTATAAAACTAATCCTGGTGAAATTTTTCTTCATACTGCTTCACAATGCAACTGAGAGAGGAATGAGGAGGTTTTTCGACCTCCAGCCTGTTCCAAGTTGTTAAAAATGTGCAGATGACTCCGAAAGTTATGTGTGGTTAGAGGCAAAATGCATGATCCTGATCTATATATGTACCTGATCTATAGATTGAACCTGATCTATATATGTAATATGTAAGAAAGCAAAGATAAGTATGGTCAGTGTGGAAGCACTGGTCCTCCTAGGAGCAAATATTTCTGTCTCCAAAGACCCAGTAAATTCCAGCCTGGCACTTGCTTAGCATCTTTTGGTGTCACTCACACTCTACAATTAACCCAGTGAGCGTTCCTTCTCCTGCCTTTCAACAATGGTAGCAACAATTACAGGAAGATTTCTCTGTTACACAGGTGATGGCCAAGGGACAAATCGTATTAGCTGACACCCACGATCTGACTGTGAATCCTGGAGATGGTGAGCAGAACTATGCTTTTTTTAGTATTTCTGATGATTATTTGGGGTAAGGGGGATGTAGATAAATTACTTCAGTTAAAAGACTGTATTTAACATTTCATTCAAACTTTGAGTGTAATGTTCGAATTTTCAAAGCAAAACCTTTTTAGATGAAGTGGCTTTGGTTAGTTTTGTTTTCTCTGAGTTCCAACAGGTGCTATTTTTTTAATGAGAAAATGTTAGAAAATTCAACCAAAAATAAATGTACGTTTTGGCTATTTCCTAAAACCAGCACTTTCTGATGGTCGCTCTACCCTATTCTGATTGTGAATGCTTACCAATGTTGTGAGATTCACGTATACAACAAGCAGGAAGAGTGTGTCTCCTTTTCTTTGTGTCTCTCACTTTCCTTAATTTTTTTCTGTATTGTTCCTGCCTTGTAAGCATGCAAACACATGCATACATATATTCTAATCAATACCTTTACATTTATTCACATAAATGTCCAAGGATTACACATTTCAGTAACTGAGACAGGCTGGGATGCAATTTTAAATGTCTTTTGAAAATGAGAAGAGGGAGACATTTTGTAGGTCTGCGAGAAGGAGTTACACTGCAGTGGATATAAACAGATTATGGCAGTAAAAGATCTCATGTGCTGTACAAAGTTCTGTATCCTCACTAGCAGCAGTGACTAAGGTCACACCTGGGCTAGTACCAAGGGATGTTCTGTCACCTAGATAGTGACCAGGCCCAGATAGAAAGAGTTTTCCAGCACAGAGGGGCATTTTCTACCATGCTTGGAGCAATAGTTTCGTGTTCCACATAAGTGCTTACTTAGCAGCAACCTTGCCAAATTACTCTTTCAGCCACTCTGCAACCTTGACTGCTGTCATCCTTTGCAACAGTCATGTCACCTTTTTCTGCCTCAACTATTTTTTGCAGATCTTGGAGCTTGAGGAAAAAAAAGGGTTGGGAGCATCAAGAAATTATGCCAGGTGTTAACTGGGGAGAATCTCAAAGGCAGATTGAGGCTCTCCAAACTCATCTTGTTTGCCAATTCACAACCAGTCTTCGAATGCAGGTGTCTTCAGCAACCACCATAGATTTTAGTCATGTGTCAGTTTTCTGGCCCCCGATAACTAAAAATGTTCAGCATGAGTGAACTTGACTTTTTTTATCTGGGAAGTGAACTCGACCCTTTTATCAGGGGAAGGCAAATGCATATACTGGAACCTCTTGAATATTGAACAACCGTTTTTTCTCTCTTAGCTTATGGGACATTTCAGTTGAGCTTCTCTGTCGAGGCAGCAATTGCTCCCATGGCACAGATGCTTGTGTACACCACTTCACCCAGTGGGGAAGTCATCGCCAGTTCAGAAGATTTCCAGGTTGAAATGTGCCTCCCCAATAAAGTGAGTACAAGTCATGGTTTACGCAACCCGTGTTTGTCTTGTGGACAGCAGTTCAGTTTAGATTTCCATAATGAAGGCAGAATTCACAATGAGTTCATGAAATGTTCTGACCAGATGTTGGCTGAGGATCAGTGACCAAAATAAGCTACAAAGCTATAAAAATAAGAAGTGGGGCAGGACAGAAACACAAAGAGACTCAATCATCCTTATTAATTACATTGATCAAAGATGAATGTACATTAGACACTAACAGAGCTCAGTTCACAAGGTTAGAAGTGTCAGAATAATAGATGCAACAGTGTCTGGAAAAGTGGTTGCTTGAACTTCCTTTTGGATTTGCAGGTGAGATTGAGTTTTGCACCCAAGGAAGGTCTTCCTGCCTCCAACACACACCTGCGACTCCGTACCTCTCCAAGATCCCTGTGTGCCCTCCGTGCAGTGGACAAGAGTGTTCTCCTTATGAAGCCTGAAAATGAGCTTTCTCCCAGCTCTGTGAGTCTTGGCTACTTTTGGTAATGAGCAACTACAAGAACAAACCAAGTACCCACTAACACTGCTAAAGACATGGGGCTATGTATTTTTACAGCTGCATTCCCTACACTTGCTTTTTAGAAGCTGGCATTTACCAATGGACTGTTAGGTTTTGTCTGTCTGTGTAAGCGCTGACCTGCTGCATTTTCCCTGTTTTTTGCATTTCCCCAGGTGTATCATCTTCTCCCACTGAAGGAAAGCCAGGGTTATAGCTTCATGGACTACTACCTGGAAGAAGACAACGAAAATCCATGTGTGTCACTTGACAATCTGTCCTTAAATGGATTTCTCTACATACCCATTTCATCCGACGGCGAAGGTGATGCCTACAACATTCTCAAAGTAAGCACCAGCCTTTCATTTTTCTCTTTTGTTCCCTTTTGGAATTCAGTCTCCTCTCTTCTTCTTGCCTGTCCTGAAGGGCTTTTTAATGAAAAAAAAAAAGCTCATTTGCTGTAAACTTGCTCACATTTGTATGCAAGAAAATAACCAGGACCAGTTCCTACACCTTAGCCCATGATTAGTAACATTTTATCTAAATTATTTGACCTTTGAAAGATCTCCTCATAGTAGAGACACCTGCAAATGGGCTTGGATAAGGAAACAGTCCTGAGAAATTACCTGTAGTACCTAATATTAGAAAATCCTCATTCATTCTTGTTTTCTTTCTCTGGTTTAAATAGGTCTCTAATAAAGTATCAGTTAATTTGATAACCCGCAAATCCACGCATACCCATCCAAAGTCTCCCGCACAAAGCTTTTTGGGTACCCTCACTCCAGTGCATTTCACACATGCCATTTTCACCCAGGCAGCTGTCCCCAAGGTAGGCCTGTGGCCTTACCTTTCCATCTGATCATCCCAAGATTTAGCCTTAGTATGAGAATAACATGATAGAGACCCCACATCTGTGTCAAACCAGCCCATCTGGGATTTACATACAAGCCTTTGTTGTTCTGTCCAGTACTAGACTTATGTGCATCCATTCTTGACATACTAAGTAAAGTTTATTTTCAAACCATTTTTTGCATATTTTTTGTTCTTCTTTCTCTTTGTTTACTAGGAATTGGGCTTAAAAGTCTTCACTAGCAGCAAGATCCATAAGCCTGAACTCTGCGAGCATTACCCAGAACACATGATGGAAAGGAGTTACAGTGGTTCTAGTACCTTTTTGGTTTTACCTCTCACACAACCCCCTAAAATTTACCACCTCACTTCTTTCCTTCCCTCTTTGAATCTTTGAATATTAATTACACAGGGAGATCTGACTGTGTTCAGATATGCTGACCTAATTCAGGATCCCTCCCTTCTGGACCTAGTCCTGGAATGCAAAACTGATCCACCTCTGCCTGCACCTTACCAGGCAGCCAGATGTGCCTGGCTAGAACTGTGTGTGCTTGGTGACTCCCACGCCAGCCCCTGCAGCAGGGAAGGCCTTGTAGGCACTAGAAGAGTCTTTCAGCACAAAGTAGTGCGGCTTTTTCCCATCAGATCTGAGTCCAGCTATGAAAACCTAAAAAAGGAGCATCTCATTCTAGGCAGCCATATTCTAGCAATACCTAGAGGAACAACTAGGGCAAAGTGGACCAGGACAAATGAGAAAGTGGTACAATCCCATGGGTCAATATTTTACCACTGGGGCCTGAGAAATTTGGTTCTGTTCCCAGTTTCCCCACTTACATGACTATCAGGGGCTAGGTAGGTCATGTCACTTCTCTGGAGGTTCAGTGACTGTGAAGATAGGAGAATGATATTGCTTTTGTTTGCTTGTTTTCTTAAAGAGATCTGAGATTAACAAGACTATATAAAAGACTGACCTATATCACTTCCAGTTGCTGACTTTTATGGTGCAGTATCCCAGCTCCAATTAAACAATTACAGCTTTTGGTCCAGTGACAGCTTCTATCCTTGTACTCATAAGACACCAGATCTTTGGTTTTGAAATGGAGGATTTGTCATCAGCATATGGCCCAAGACAGCTGTCTGCTTTGAGAAGATGTAAAGTCTTCTAAGGCTGATGGAAAAGCCTTTCATAAGGCACAACAGTATGCAGCACTGTGAAAAAGCATCTTCCTGTATATTTGCTAATGGCCAGAGATGTAAAGACCCATATTCATTTTAAAAAAAATTCCTAGACAGAGGGCTAAGTGTGTCTTCTGTTTCTGGTCATGTATAAATGCAAACAATTCTTCAGCCAGATTATTAAACTGTGTGCCATGGTAATATCTGGGGGCAGTAAGTTTCACATTTCATTCTATATTGCTGTAGAAATATAACCTCAATAACATCATCATGCATGGTTCTTTTGGCACTGCTGGGTTTGCTGGCAGTGGGGGAAGAATGTTCAACTTCATCCAACCTCTGTAAGAAGAGCAGCAGATTTAGGAAAAATTAAATACTGAGATGGCAACAGAGAAATTAATGATTCCCAGTGGCCAATATGTCAAAGCTATTCTTTCAATTTTAAAATTTTACCTAAGAATAACAACTACTTGGAGGGAAAGTATGTTCTTGGTTTAGAATGGAGTTTGACACATCTTTTGCTTTCTTCCTGTCCTTGAATGAATTTGCTAGTCTCTACAATGAATCTGCATGGAGAATTGGCTTATGACATGGCAGAAGATATGGTTGATGGCAATCCTATGGAGACTGTCCGGAAGTACTTCCCTGAGACATGGATCTGGGATGTAGTTTCAGTGAAGTAAGTGCTTAAGGGAATGTAGAATGTGGTCACTAGGCCAAAACCTTGGAACAGGTTAAAGCCTCTGTGGATGTATTGGTATTTCAGTGAGAGGAGTATTTCTAGTAGACAAAGGGATTTTTAAGGACATTAAGTATATGATGCTTTAGAGGAACATGCAAAAGCCAGTGCCAATATTGCAGCTGGTCAGGGGTTTGCTGTCAGCAGATGTTGCTCAGTAGGCTGTGAGGAGAATAGATGAACACCCGAATATAACTGAAATCTTGTTCTCTGTCCGTCACCAGCTCTGAGGGAAAAGCTGATCTAGAAGTGACCATCCCTGACACCATCACCGAGTGGAAAGCCAATGCATTTTGCACTTCGGCAGACACGGGCTTTGGCCTGTCCCCGACAGTGTCCCTCAGAGCCTTCCAGCCCTTCTTTGTCGAGCTCACCATGCCCTACTCTGTAGTGCGTGGGGAGTCCTTCACGCTGAAAGCCACCGTTTTCAACTACCTGCCCGCCTGCATCAGGGTAAGAGATGATCACAGCTTTGCTCAGCCTAACAGCTTAGGCAAGACTACAGTGGGTCGCTTTTAACAAGGTGTTCCAAGCCGGATGACTGATCTGCAAAGATAATTTCGTATAGGTGTACATATGTACAAATCCTTCTTGTATTCAGTGAAGAGGGAGTATGTTTTCCTGACAAAGTTTTGAAAGCTGCATTTGATTCAGAGCCTAAAGCTCTGCTACTGAGACCCAGAGCCTTGTCATCACAGATTTATGTCACTGTTCTATAGAAATAGAGAGCTTGGGTTCTTCACAGATCACAGAATCATCGCATACCCACATGGAAGTTCCAGGTTCACCAGGGTGGATACCTGTGGTCAGCCTTTAGTCTCATCTCACAGAACTTCACAGAAGATTTGCTGGAATGTGCAGACTTCGTGTAATTTGTTGCATCTGTCCCTAAGACACAGGGCAGAGCTATATAGCTTCAGCATTCTTATCTCCATTTTTTTCCAACAAAAAAAGACAAGAGAAAATTTGGGAAGGGATTAGTACAGAATCTCAATCACTTTTGCTCAGTTTTTTATAGATACAGATTTTTATTCTAAGAGGAATGAAGCTGAAACAAGGATGGGCACTTATCCAGTCATTCCAATGCACTCTCATTTGTGCCCCTGTCTTTCTTATTTTGTTTGCTATTTTCAGGTTCCTTATTCCACTTTTCCTTGTTTCCTTATTCTTTGTTCCCTTACTAGCTGTCCCATTGCTAGTGTTTTATCTCTTCACCTAACTAATCATGAGGGAGATCTTTAATTCATGGCACAACTGGTCTGTGCCATTCATTTTCCCAGAATCTATTTTCTTTCCAAAGATCCTGTTCTCTACACTTACCTCCCTGATCTCTTAAAATTGTACACATTTCAGTCATTTCCTCCTTTATCAGGCAGTTCTTGTTCTGCAATACCCATAAGGTCCTCGATCCCCCAGTGTAACCAGCTCCACTACCTATTTCCATGTACTGCATTGTCTGCAATAACTCCAGCTCCTCTGCAAGTCCAAACCTCATGGTCCCTCTCTGTACAACTGGCAGGTCAGTGTGTCTCTGGCTGAATCCAGTGATTTCCTGGCTGTACCAGTGGGGAAACTGGAAGAATCCTACTGCATCTGTGTGAATGAAAGAAAAACTGTCGCTTGGGCAGTAACACCAAGATCTCTAGGTAAGAGACCCGATGACAAGAAGATACTGGGATCAGATGTCTGTGTATGGCACCAGGTCTTTGGTGTGAGGAGCTAGGTGATTCCAAACCTGCTTGGAAGGATCTTCTCTACGTCACGAGTGAGAAGCCTAACCCTGAGGCTGAAACACTACACTGGGTGTAGTGTTTCCAAGTCCTAAACAAACCATGTGTCACAGGGAATGGCTTTCCCAACATTTTAATAGAAATCACAGATTCCCTTATTGCATGAAAAGCATTCAGACATTCCAGTTGTCGAGCTAAGAATGTCTTGCCTTAAGGTGTCTGGGTCTGAAATTTTTTAATCAAAGCTTGCTTTCTCTGAAGCCTCCCAGGAAAGGACCATTTAATTCATGAGACCTTCCCCATCCCTACGCTTCATGCTGGTGAGCTAACACCTGCTGGGGTGGCCATCACAAAGGAGGTGGTCTGGAAGGCTGCATCCAGATCAAGATAAAACCCTGTCCCAGATTTAGTTCACCTCTTGGAAAAGCTTCTCTGTAATGCATCACAGAGTGCCCAGCACAAACACAAACCCGTATTCCCCTGGTTCCACCTGGCAGGACTGACTGACCCCTGTTTCCTCCAGGGCAGGTGGAGTTCTCAGTGACCACTGAGGCCCTACAGAACCAGCAGCCCTGTGGGAACTCTGTTGTGGAGACCCCTGAGAAAGGGCGGAAGGACACGGTCATCAGACAGCTGCTGGTGGAGGTATGTGGGCTGCTAATTTTGGTGGCACAGAAAAGTAGCAATAGTACCAGCAAGAGTTGCTGTGTGATAAAGGTTTTCTGGTTTAGCCATGAGAGCAGCAATAATGGCTTGTGAGACTCTTATTCTGCAAGCTTTTACAGAGGAAACACTGATAAATCTAACACAGGCCAGCAGAGCCCATAACTCATAACGTTGCCATCTCACAGTCACGGCAGGGTCTTACATTACAGAGAGAGACAGGAATAATAAGGCGGGCAATAATGACAGGTTTTTCTGAGACACATCATAGCGGAGATAAATGAGAAATCCTTGGGTTTGCCTCTAATAAATCACAGGGATAGGTGGTGAATAGAACACTAGCCAGAAAGCTTATACTTCTCCTCCAGCCCATGGCCAGTATTCTGGGATATGGAACAGTCACCACAATCTACGAATATTTCTAAACAAAACTACTATCACTGGTTTGAATTGGTTTTATTACACTTCTAAGAACGTTCAAAGTAGTGTAACTAACCTTTTATTTTTACATTCTTTTGTACACTTCTTTCCTTAAGCAGTGTTTTGCAATGATAAAAACATAGCTTTTCACATGTTGAGTTGCCAGTCATAAAATTAATCCACGGTATAAGACTTCTGGATGCTACTAGCAAACAAAAAGTATCAGCTTGTTGTATAGGGAAATCTATATAATAACAAGTCCTCTTTACATTGCAGACATTCCAGTTTTCAGTAAGGCAGAGCTAGGATTTGTTTTGCTTCAGGAAATGTTTTGCTAACCTAAATGCATTGATGGAACAACCATCCTATCTGCTACGCTTTTTTTTTTTTTTAATTATTTACAAATGGATTTGAATGTATAATACATGAACTACTGTTTAACATTTCAGGAAATTTTCCAAATTTCATATATGCCTTCAGGAAAAAGACTGCTTGTTTTGTTCTTTGAACATACAGGAAGATAGAGCACTGCAAAGTCTTTTCTTCCAGATGGCAGGGGAATGTAAATTACTGAACAAGTATTAGAGTTACTTCTGTCAGGCTGTCTGAGAGATTGCTCATCCTATCCTGTTATTTTAATGTGGTAATTAATCTACAGCAAGCCCTAACGGGATGGAATTGGAGATTAGCATCCAAGGCTGAACAATTAATTAGCAGGGATGGATACAGTGTAACAGGCTTAGGGTGAAGCTGCATTGTCACGAGCACATGGATGACAACATTCCCTGCAGCAGGCAGTACATCCCAGAGAGAGAAACATGAGTCTGCCAGAGGCCCCAGGGCATCTTCTTGCTCCTCCAGAAACCAAGCCTCACTGAGAGCTCTTCGGGAAAAAGGATTTTTTTTTCACCCAGGAATTTCTTATCAAGGAAAATCTTTCAAATAATTACAGTTTGTATGTTTTAATTTCCTGTTGAAATGTTCAAAATCAAACAAAACAATGGATTTCTCATTTAGTTGCATATCAGAATGGCATACTGAAACAAACGAGAAGGTGTCTTTTCAAACAGAAAAGACTCTGTCACAGTTTATCTGAAAAGCTTTTTCTTTTTTTTTTCCCCTGCTCTTTTAACACTTTTCTGTTTTTTCATACTGGAGAATGAGAGGCAGTGTATTCTGACTGTGTGAGAAAGTGAAGACAATAACACCATTGTTTACATGCTGGGAAAAAATATCAGCTGGCAAAAGCTGGAAACCAGTGAAGAAGCAATGGGAACTCTCCTATTTAGAGGTTAAAAAATTGATGCAGGGAGCTCACTAAAATAAACTATGACAAAAAAACGTTTTCTAGTAAACATTTGATTCCTGAGTTTTCTGCAAAACATTTTCACCCATCTCAACAGAAAAGCGGTATTCTTTTCAGACTTCAAAGACCAGGCTAGAAATTATTAACCAGATGACTGTGGCATGTATTCAAATTCTGCTTGTTTTAACATGTCACTTGAGGTGCATTGGAGTGCTCTAGTTGCCACCAGTCAAAGTTCTTGCATACATATCCTCCCAGTGTGCCAGGTACTCAGCCTTCACCACAGCCTGGAGAGCTCTGCTAGACTGGGCCACAGTGGGTGGCACCTTGGATGGCAGGGTCCCATGGCTCTGTTAATAACATCACCTTGCATATTATCTCCATCTCGCCCTGTGAAGCTGCAGGGCCTCTCTCAGTAATAAGAAAGAAAAGAAAATGTATTACACTTCATACTTGTAATTGGCCAGTATGTTACAGTCTTCAATTATCCTCAGTTTAGCACATGGAAAAGAAAACTTTCAAGGCAATTTTCAAAGAGTCCCTTTTACTTTCCCTTTTGATATTTCTTCCTTTTCTCTGTTGCTGTTGTTTCTCATTTTTTGCTTTTTTCTTTCTTGCCCTTTTCCCCAAGCCGGAAGGGACTGAGGTGGAAACCACGTACAACTCTGTGCTCTGTGCATCTGGTAAGAGCCGTTTGTTTTCTAAGACTTTCTTTGCTGATGTAGAAACTAAAGACAAAGGAAGAAGAAAAGGTTTGTGAGTGCTCCACTCTGAGAAGAAAGGTGTAGGGATCTGATAAAATTGAACAAACTAGATGCATGTCCAACTATTAGAGAAAACAATTCTTCCCGGAGAAGAAAAGCTGAGGATGTAATAGTGTCTACAATTAGAGAGAGAGAAGCATATCTTTGAGGAAATGAGGCTGGCCAGGTCACTGTAGGGAGAGAATATTTCGTACTTAATAAGCTTATCTCTAATGCCTTTCATTTAAAAGGTGTGATATCACAAACCAGACTCTGCAGTAAGCCAGGTCTGCCCACCGAAGCAGACAAGGCCAGAAAAACAGGCTGGTAAAAGTGTATTTGTCTGTCAAGGCTGTTGGTGATGCCATGTAGAAGTCCATGACAATCTGTGTGTAAGGGTATTGCAGGCCCAACACAAAATTTTCAGGATGGGAAACTTCATCAACAAAATTGCAGATGAATGGATTTGTTGAAGTCAGGAAACTCCTCTTCAGGAGATGGTGTCTCACCCATGGATAGTTGCTACCTGTGCATGTAGATACATCTGGAATTGTAACCAAATTAATCTGCTTTTTATCCCAGAAGAGTCAGTGTCAGACACAGTCTCCTTGGCCCTCCCAGAGACTGTGGTGGATGGCTCAGCCAGAGCATATTTCTCAGTGCTGGGTGAGTGAAACCTCCTCAAAGTGTCATATGCTGTTTTGAAACACTGCCGCTTCAGGCTGTGCTCAGTCTAATGGCCAATTTACACGGTGATTTGTCCCATTCCCCAGGGGACATCATGGGCACCGCCATGCAGAACCTGCACCAGCTCCTCCAGATGCCCTTTGGTTGTGGGGAGCAGAACATGGTCCTGTTTGCACCCAACATCTATGTCCTGGACTATCTGAACAAGACAGGGCAGCTGAGTGAAGAGGTCAAATCCAAGGCCATTGGATACTTAGTGAGCGGTGAGCTTTTGCCTTTCTGTTCATCCCTTCCCTTGGCTACTGGATAAGGACATGGTTGGTGACTGCCCTGGATGATCTGCTGGAGGCTGTCTCCAGAAAGGAACTGGATACTGGCAGTTTAGGGGTATATAATACAGTATCTGTAAGAAGGAATCCTATGCTCAGTTGGAGGTACAGGGTGAGGGACAACAGCATCCAAACAGGAACACAGAAAAAGTCCAGGGCTGGCAATAACTCAGGATTTCCCTCCATAAGAAAAGGACTATACGAAACACATAAATCAGACTATAACCATTAATCTTGGCAGCTGCTTATGTAGATGTCAAATTCTCCTCAGTATTGAGGTGTAGAAAGCATTGCTCATCTTTGGCCAGGGCAGAATTTTACCTCATTAGCTAGGACATGATGACAGACACAGCACCAGTATATGCACACCCGGTGGGCATCTGCCAGCTAGCAAGGGGCTATCGTGACTCAGTTGTTTTTGCAGGGAAATTGCACTTCCTCCAAAGCAAATGATCCTGTTTTCTGCATTCCTATCTTGTGTAGGACTCACATTTTTAATCAGTTCTCCTCTGGGAACCATTCTCTCATTTCTCTCAAGTCTGGGATGCATTACCTCTCCTCATGAAGTCTTGGGCAGAGAGCAGCAATGACCACAGATACCCAGTTTTCAGGTGGTTTTGGTGAGAAGAAGAGCACAAGAATAGAGATATTCAGAGCTGGGATTTGCCTGAACTTCCTTTGTGATGCTGAGCAGCATAGATCACATTCGTGCCATTAGCTAAGGGGGACACTGTGTCCCAAATGTCTGCTACATTTCCTTTGCATGGCTCCTTGGAAAGCATTGCGGCAACTGAAATATTTTTTCACTCTCCGTTTCAGGGTATCAAAGGCAGCTGACGTACAAACACCGGGATGGTTCTTACAGCACCTTTGGGCCACGTTATGGGCAAGTTGGAAATACCTGGTAAGACCTCAGTACCACTGGCTTTTTGTTTCTGCTTTTCATGCCTTCTCACTCTGAAGTGTTCTCTTGTGCTTGGTCATTGTGGAGTTTGAAATGGAGGTAGAGATGCAGTTATATGGGCCCTATGACTTCTGATGGATACAGGGCCTACTCAGGGTATCTTGGTTCCCTCTATCACTTTCAGGCTCACAGCCTTTGTCCTCAAGTCCTTTGCCCAGGCCCGGCATCACATCTTCATAGAGGAGAAGCACATCCAGGATGCTTTGAGCTGGCTTACTCAAAAGCAGAAGGAAAACGGCTGTTTCCGCAGTTCTGGGAAACTCCTAAACAATGCTATGAAGGTAATGTGTCTCCTGGTTGGCTCCACGTGGGCTTTGTCAGGCTGGAACTTGACCGGAAGTCACTCAGGGATCAAGAGAGTTATTTCAGAACTTGGGGGTTAGGAAAGAGTGAGGAGTTATATATGTGAGTTATCACAGAAGCAGAAGTCAGCAGCATCTTCTGAAGGACCTGGCATGGAAAGGAGCCAGGAAGAATTTGTCGCTGCAGGATGTAGATATGTAGCACAGGGAGAAGCCCGTGGTGCTGGGTGGGATCAACAAGCACTTTCGTGTTTCTCTGCAGGGTGGAGTGAATGACGAGGTCACACTGGCAGCCTACATCACTATCTCACTGCTGGAGATCCCTCTGCCTGTAACCGTACGTGTCTTCACCCCAACCTGAGCCACAGATGCTACTAACCTGCCCTGCCAGTGTCCCAGTGCCCAGATTATCAGGTCCCTTTACCTCTGGAAAGAAGAAATCCTGTCTCAATAGTCTTTCCATGTAAGCCTAGACTGAACTAACATTTTCCTCCATTTTCATCCGCTGTCCAATCCTGTCTCCTATATACACATTTCACTTAATATTTTTCTGAGTTCTTTTGTGGATGATAATGGATTTGCTTCATACAGCTTGGATTGACAGTGAGTTAAATAATATTTGATTTTCTGAAGTGAGACAAATAGGTTTTCCACACCTACAGAAATCTCGTTTCGTTTCTTAGAATAATACAATCCTGTTAAACCACTCCTGGGCCTATTGTGCACACACAACACCACAGATCTGTAAAAAAGCATGGCACCCTCAGGCATTCATTCTCATTTTCTTTGCTTCTTCTACATGGTTTTATGAGAAATCCCCATCCTTAATCCTTGAATAATAAGGTACACCTACAGGTAGTAAAGTATACGTATAGGGAATACCATCATGGCACTCTGTGAAAAGCCTGAGGCCTGCTTAAGAGCAGTGTGGGTTTGGTCATTCTGATCCCCTCACTTTGAGACAAGGTGGTGGTGCAGGTAAAATTGGGGTATGAATCACAGCAGAAGGACTGCTGAGCCAGTGTGGTTGCCAGGCTGTTGCAGGCCCTCTGCTCCAAATGTAGTAGGGAATGTTTCGTGTCTAAAGTTTTTTCCTGTGTAGCAAGAACCAGCAGAAGGAATTATTTTGTCAGTAAGGTGACATGGATGGCACTAACTTCACCCGAAGAGTATTCTTTCTTTGTTATGTGTTGTATTTAGAAGCCAAGCTCTTAGAGAGAACCTAACTGGATAACGAGGATGTTTTCCAGCTCCCTGTCTGAGTCTAAAAGCGCCACTGAATGTGAAGGAAAGGGTTTGTCACAATCCGGGTGGGGAATGGGTGCATTTCAAGTTAAGCTGCATGAACGAAGATTAGCACAGTCCTTAAGCAATTAAGGCTCATACAGAGTATTTCTATAAGTAAAATAAGCCATATTAGACCCTCATAAAAACCTTAATAGCACTGTCCTCAGCATGTGTGTCTACTGTTACATCCTGTCATTAGACTGGACTCCTCCCCAGCACTCACCTTGCAAACAGTAGCAGGCATAGACACAACCAGTTCTGGTTTTATTCTTTGCTTTCTTAAAACCAGCTGAACTGCTTCTCCAAAATGGATCACAAAAGATTTCATCTTCCAGTAGACACACAGTGAAAGCCAAAGTACAAAGCAACAGAAAAATACGTCTTTTCCTTCTAGACCTTTTATTAAGCTGCAAATGTGCTGTTAGCTTTCAGGTCACGGCACACTCTCCCTACAGAGCTACTTCTTCAATTTTATAGCAGCTTTTCCATCACAAATGAGGAGTAGTCGTGTACTGCTGAAAGGTCGTGGGGTAACAGTGTCTGTTAGTCATAACACTATGTAAAGTAGCTACATTTTACTTTGCTGTAGTGATTGCACTCTTAGACCAATAGGTGCATTGTTAATGCAAACATCACAAAAAATATTCTACAAAATACAAAAAACCCCACATTTTTTCTCGTGCAGAGATAGAGATCACCACCAAACTAGAATCTACATTACTTTCAGCAAGTGAAATTTTTTCAAAACGCCCTGGAAAAGGGGAACCAAACAAAAAGGAAAGGATAGAGCAGAGGGTGAAAGCACAAAACAGTCTCAGGATGATAGGAGGAGGAGGAAAGCAAGTATTCAGTACACCTAAAGCAAGTAAGTATTTCAGAGAACTCCTCTTACCCCAGAACACAATCAGGCCAGTAATTCTTCTCAAGGAAGAAGGATTGGAGCCCTGCTTCACAGTCTTTAAATCAAATTGGGAAAAAACATTACATCAAGACATGTTAAAGAAAAGTAGATTCAAGATAAGGAATAGTCTTTGGCTGCCCATTAGATCTAGGAATTATTAGGCCTGGAGGGAAGGGATACACAATGGTAAAATCTTTGTTAGGCCAGAGAGTGGAGATGCTAAGGGTCCACAGGTATCATCGCTATTCCTGTTCTTCTAAGATGGACTTCAGTATGATCACCTCCAGTTCAGTCTCTCTCTCCTTCCAGCACTCAGTGGTGCGGAATG
>VZTD01001607.1:14227-24702 GCA_013397725.1 Rhagologus leucostigma
GGGTTGGATCCACTCTGGAAAACACCCCCCACACCCACCCATGGGTTGGATTTGCTCCGGAAAACACCTCCAAACCCCCACATGAGTAGGATCCAGGTGGGAAAAGGTTACACTTTGTTAAACACCCCCATAACCACCCATGGGTTGGATCTACTTTGGAAAACACCCCACACCCACCCACAGGTTGGATCCAGGTGGGAAAAGGCCACACTCTGGAAAACACCCCCATAACCACCCACGGGTTGGATCCACTCTGGAAAACACCCCCCACACCCACCCATGGGTTGGATTTGCTCCGGAAAACACCTCCAAACCCCCACATGAGTAGGATCCAGGTGGGAAAAGGTTACACTTTGTTAAACACCCCCATAACCACTCATGGGTTGGATCTACTTTGGAAAACACCCCACACCCACCCACAGGTTGGATCCAGGTGGGAAAAGGCCACACTCTGGAAAACACCCCCATTACCACCCATGGGTTGGATCCACTCTGGAAAACACCCCCATAACCACCCAAATGTTGGATCCAAGTGGGACAAGGCCACACTTTGGAAAACACCGCCATAACCACCCACGGGTTGGATCCAGGTGGGAAAAGGCCCCGCTCTGTCACCCCTGTCCCCCCCTCCCCACATGTGGGGCTGCTTTAGGGACCCACAGCCCCACAGCAGCACCTGACCCCAAAGCCATGGGGTTGGCAGGGCAACGGGGCAAGGGGGAGCGAGGACAAAGGGGGACATCCAAGAGTGGATTCCCATATGGGACGAAGGGGGATATCCAGGAGTGGATTCCCAGAGTGGACAAAAGAGAGAATCCGAGTGGATTCCCATATGGGACAAAGGGGGATATCCAGGAGTGGATTCCCAGAGTGGACAAAAGAGGGAATCCAAGTGGATTCCCAGAGTGGACAAAGGGGGATATCCAGGAGTGGATTCCCAGAGCGGACAAAAGAGGGAATCTGAGTGGATTCGCATATGGGACAAAGGGGGATATCCAGGAGTGGATTCCCAGAGTGGAGAAAGGGGGATATCCAGGAGTGGATTCCCAGAGTGGACAAAAGAGGGAATCCGAGTGGATTCCCATATGGGACGAAGGGGGATATCCAGGAGTGGATTCCCAGAGTGGACAAAAGAGGGCATCCGAGTGGATTCCCATATGGGACAAAGGGGGATATCCAGGAGTGGATTCCCAGAGTGGACAAAAGAGGGAATCCAAGTGGATTCCCAGAGTGGACAAAGGGGGATATCCAGGAGTGGATTCCCAGAGTGGACAAAGGAGGGAATCCAAGTGGATTCCCATAGGGGACAAAGGGGGATATCCAGGAGTGGATTCCCAGAGTGGGATGAGCTCCTTGTTGCTCCATCATCCACCCCTGTGGTTCCCGCCACGGTGGTGCCTGACCTTTCCAAAGGGATGATCAAACCCTGGATTCCGGGTGGGGTATCTTTGCAGGGGTATTTGCATTCAGGGAATTCCCGGAGGATCCTCCCAGTGTGTTTTTCTGGATCAAAACCCCCATCCAGTTCCTCCACCACCAGCTCAACACCCCCGGGGCAAACCCAGCTGCTTTAAGCCAAGCGCAAACTGAGTTTCAACCTTGTGTAACTCCTTCAGTGCCACATCCCTTGATCCCAAGGCCGAACAGCCCTTCCCACCTTGGAAGTGACTTCTGTAAATGTCACTTAATTCCCAGCTTTTCACCTGGTAATTGGTTGTCGGCTCCTTGGTGCGAGGGCCCCGTTGTCTGCTGTGCCCGGGCTGGGGAAAAAAAAAACCCGAGGAAATCACACGGAATGAGGGCGTGCAAACAAATTATCCCTCATTTCAATAAAGATCCTTGGAGCCTTCCATGGATAACAAGTTCTCCTCATAAATGTCACGGAGCAACCGGCCACGGGGAGCGAGGAACCGGCGGCAATAAAACCCTTAATGGTGTTAAACAACTCCGTGGGAAAGGTTGGGTGTTCGTCAGCGAAAATGGAAGTGGTTGTGGTTGTTTGCTGGAGATAAATGTCAGGCTGGAGTTCGGGAGCCTCGAAAAAGCCGGGAGCGATTGGAATCTGGCGGCAATAACGCTCCGACTGCAGAATCCTGTTAACATTTGGAGCCGCTCCGTGCTCGTCACTTAGCAGAGGGATTTATGAGCCCTCCTGCCTCAGCCCCGGCTTTTAATGGGATTGTTGGCTCTGCTGTGATTCAATAACACCTGGAATGTCCCATCCATCTGATCCCAAGTGCTGCCGTGATATAAATTGGGTTTAGATCCCAATGGGAGACTTTGACGTCCGGAACAGACGTCGAGAGCGCGCCTGGAGCGGGGAGGGAGGGGAGTGGGGATTGTTGGGGTTTGGTTCTAGGCTTAGCTGGGTTTTTTGGGATGTGTTCAGTCCTTACATGGGGCCTTCATCAATAGGTTTGACTTAAAACCCTTCCCAAAGCTCTTAAAACTCTTCCCAAAGCTCTCCATCCCGGGGAATCGTGGAATCATAGAACATGAGCTTGGAATTAGATGATCCTTAAGGCCCCTTCCAACCCAAATCATTCCATGTCTCAAATTGGAAAGGGCCTGTAAAAACCCTTGAATCCAAATCTCTGGTGGATTCCCTGGTTTGGAATTAGATGATTCTTAAGACCTCTTCCATCCCAAACCATTCCACATCCCAAATTGGAAGGGATCAATAAAGACCATCAAGTCCAACTCTCTGTTGGACTCCTTGGCTTGGAATTGGATGATTTCTAAGGCCTCTCCATCCCAAACCATTCCACATCCCAAATTGGAAGGGACCAATAAAGACCACTGAGTCCAGATCTCTGTTGGAATCTCTGGTTTGGAATTAGATGATCCTAAGGCCTCTTCCATCCCAAACCATTCCATGTTCCAAATTGGAAGGGCCCAGAAAAACCCTTGAATCCAAATCTCTGGTAGATTCCCTGGCTTGGAATTGGATGATCTTTAGAGTCCCTTCCATCCCAAACCGTTCCATGTCCCTAATTGGAAGGGACCAATAAAGACCACCGAGTCCAGATCTCTGCCGGACTCCTTGGCTTGGAATTAGATGATCCTTAAGCTCCCTTGCATCCCAAATCATTCCATGTCTCAAGCTAGAAGGTGTTGGAAGGATCATGGAGTCCATCTCCCTCTCAGACTGGAATTTGGAGCGTTGAGACCTCCCCTACAGGATCTTTTTTGGGGTGACAGAAAGGATTTAATGACAGTGTTTAATCAAGTTTAATCAAGTCCCCAGAAATTCCACTGCCCCCAAAAATTCCACTGCCCCCAGAAATTCTACTGCTCCATCCTCCTAATTTGGAAGGAAAAGAACATCAAACTTGCATCCCATAATAAAACCCCACACCTGTAAAGTGTAGGACAACACCACAACGGATTTTGGGGTGTAAAAGTGACAACACTGGGGTGTCTTGCTCAGTGAAGTGGGATTTTAAATTTATTTTAAATTCTTTTTTCTGGCTGTGTCACCCATGGTACCCAACCCTCCCCTCCTGGTGACAACATCTGAGCATCTTCATTTGCTGAATTCCAGGAAATGATCCCGAACTCTCCCTCCTTTTTAATCCTGCCCTGTCCTGAAATTTGGACTTTGAGCTCCAAGTGCAGAAATCCTTCCATAAATTAGTCCCTAATCCCTCAATTTCCCTTGTTCTGTTTTCCCTCTGTCCCACAAATCCAGATGGAAATCCAAGCCCTGATGAGGAGATCAGAAGGTCCATGGGTGGTTCTTTCCCTGCTGTAGGAACAGATCTGTGTTTCCCAGGGCCTTTCCCCCTTGGAAAACACAAACAGGAACAGATCCAGTTGTTTTTCCATGAGTTTTCATCTGTGGCTTTGCCCTTTATTAAAATGTTCACGAGGCCCAGGACAGAAATAGTCTGGGATGAGTGTTTGGTCTCAGAGATGCCATTTCTGCCTGGTTGGAAGTTTTGCGGGAAATTGCCAAGGATGTGGTGGGAAAAATGGGACAAAATCAGCCTGGAAACGGCTGCCTCCTTCCAGCCTTTTAAAAGGAACCCTTTGGAAGGTTGGGATCACCCCTGATCCCACGAATGTTTCGGTTTTCCTCACCTTCCAGAGGCATCAGCTCACGTCATCTCCAAGAGCGTGGGAGCCCTCACTGGGAATCCCATCCCTGCCTCATTCCTGCCCAATTCCAGGGAAGAGGATTTAGCACTGGGTTCGTGGGATGCTCCAGAGGATTCTGTGGTTGGAAAGGTGGGAAGGAGGCAGCTGAACTCACCTGCAATGAGTGGAGGTGGCTCCATGAAGGGCTTCACTGGAGTCTCCAACGTGGTCTTGCCGTGAGTTGTGCCAAGCTTTTCTTCCCAATTTCCACCATTCCCAGTGTATTCCCGAGGCTGGGAATACCCTTGAAGCCGCCTGTGGACTTCGGCCACCTCCAGACCTGTGGATTGAGGGTCAGTGAGGATGAATCCAACGCTTTGGGGTTGGTAGATGAACTCTCCAGGCTCTGTGGACCACTGGATTTGAGGATTCCATGAGTCCTGGAGCTCATCCTGGGGATGGTCTGGGATGGTGGAGCAATCTCAGAAGTTTGTGGGCAGGGATTGGGATTTCTGTGGGTTCAGCGTTAAAAACTGGGAGTCAGGAAGGGATTTGATCACGTCTTGGAGGAGAGGGTGAAAACAGGAAACTTCCAAGTGTCCCTCTGATCCCTCAGACTCCTCTCAGGAAAAACTACCCCTCCCAAAGCCAGGAATTAAAAGCAGTTGGTGATCCAACATTTTCTGCACTGAATCCCAGAAAAAACTCCCATTTATTCCCAAAAGCAACTTTTCACTTGCAGTTTCAGGCTGGTTTGGGGCAAGGAGAGGATCCTTTCCTGCATGAATTCCCAGCCTTACCCTTTTCCATGGACATCTTTCCCAACTCACCTCCACAACCTGCAGACAGAAGAGAGGGCACAGTTTGTTTGCTACTTTCCTTTCCTGATACAAATAAGATTTTTCAAGGAAATAATGATTTTTATGGATTAGTTTTCATCCCTTTCCCCCCCTTTTCAAGGATCCAAATGCGTCCTAACAACTCCAGTGGTGGTGAACATAAAAATCCTCCATATCCATAGGGAAAGCCCAGGGAATGAGGCAGGAAGGCTCTACTGGATCACAAATAAATGGATTTCTGCAGGGCAAGGAAAGCAAGACCCCAAAAACTTGAAATGTTGGGATTCTGGGATAAAAACATCCCAAAATTTGGGCTTTTTTGTGGTGCTGGTGGCAGTTATTCCCTGTGGGCCGAGAAATGCCATAAAAAAACGGGAATTAAAAGGTTCAAACTTCCCTCCGTGACCCAGCACATTCCCAAATCCACGCGGAAATGGGGGAAAGATTTGCTGACAAAACCAAATGGGAAGAGAGAGGGGGGTTAAGGGATAAAAATGAAGAGTTCCAGGAGGTCAGGGATGTGCAGGACCTGGAATTCCACACTCCTGGAGAGGGGACCCAGCTCCACTTGCTGCTAATGGGTGACATTTGGACGTGTGCTGGCACTGAAATGGCTCCAATTTAGCTGCCGGCAGGGTCACAGCGGGGCCAACTCACCACAAATCCCTCTCATTTCGCTCCGGAGCACTTCCTTCACCTCTTCCTCCTGTGCCAGAGCGGGAAAACAGAGGTTAGGGATGAATTCCAACCCCGGCACTACCTCCCTGCTTGTCCCACTGAGGTGGCCTCTGGTGGAGCCACCTCATTTTGGGTGTAATGAGAGCAGAGATTTGGTGTCACGGGGAGGTCGGTTCGAGATTTGTGGCTCATTCCCTTTGGAAATTCCTGGTTTTCCTTGCTCCTCTGGCCATGAGGAATGGGATCCCAGCCCACGTCACACCTCAAGCCTGGGCTGGCTTTCCAAGGAGTGTCCCCACCCTCCTGGCATTGTCCCCGAAGCCATGATCTCCCAGAATTCCCTGAGCTCTGAAAAGCCATGGAGCCACCTGCATCCATGTAAAATTATCCTCCAGGATTGCCCCTTGGAATGAGCTGCGGAACCACATTTGATGATTTGGAGCTGCATCTCCTTCTGCTGTCTCTGCCTCTTTCCCAGCCAACCCCGTTCCCCATGGAATGGGACATCCAATCTCACGGATTTGGAGCCCATCCTTCATCCCTGGGACAGCCAGTGGCCACTGATTCCTTCGGAAATCTTCCCTGTGGGATGGTCAATGTCCTACTGCACCTCATGGGGTCACCACCTCTTCTCCTTCTTGAGATTCCAAATTCTGGGGCATTTTCCATGTAGGGAGCTGGAATTTTCAGCAGCCCAAATTTAGGGGATTCTCACAACCTCCCTGCTAAAATTATTCCCGCCTGGAAAATTAATCCACGCCCGGGAAAAATGGAAATTCTGCCTCGTGTCAGTCAAGTGGCACAAAATCCGGGATGAAGGGATGTGGAGGGAGGTGCCACAGGAATTTTGTCCTGATCCATGTGGGTCAACCCCTCCTTCTCCTCTGGGATTTAGAAGCCCAGGGCAGTAGCTTTTCCCTGGAAATGGGGCACATTTCCCTCTCCTGCTCTTCCTTTGCGTTGGATCAGCCCTGGACAAGCAGGAATTGGGAGTCATGGGAAGGATGGGAGAGGGAAAACCTGCCTGGGGCTTTAGGCTTGGCTTTGTAGAGCCCAGCTCTACTCCCAGCCCGCTCTGCCGTCCCTGGGTAATGGCCAACAGCCTCATTTCCCAGAAATTCTTGGAACGAATCCATTTCTGAGCATTTCCCTCCTCCCCTCAGCCTCTTAGGGCCAGATTGTCCGATTTTCTCCATTTTCCCCCGTAATGGGACGCGATCTTGGGAAAAAGCACTCACGGAAAGACCCGGATCTCCCTTGGCTCCTTTCTGTCCGGCGGGACCATTTTCTCCCTGTTAACAACACTTCAATCATTCCCCAAATCTCAGGAGATTGTCCATTAAATTCTCCGGGAATAAGTGCTCCTTAGGGATGATACCTCGGAAGGGAGATGGGTAAAAAGCCTCACGTGTTTTCCTATAAATTTTAGGGATATCTGTGAGTAGCTCAGTGGGCAGACAGGAACGGCCTCATCCATGTGTCCATCAGATCCCAGATTTTTTTGGGAGCTCTGCTCCGTCCCAACAATGTGGATTTTAACACCTTAAGTCAGGTTTATTTTCCAGCTGGAAGAGGGAATGGAGGCATGGACAGGGTCTGGCCTGCACAGAATCTTTGGGAATCAGCTCGGGCATAAGATTTGAAACTGGAGCTGTAATTCCGGTGCTGGAAAGATGGAAAAACCAGGAGATGCTGAGCTTTGTCGACAGGGATAAACCACCCTGACAAATTTTCCACTCAGAACTGCTGGAAACTGGATTTGTGGATTAAGGATACTTAAAAATATTAAAGGACAAGGAGCACAAGAAGGATGATCCCAGTTAAAGCTGTGAGGCTCATTTTTCTCAATCCATGCTCACTTCCAGGAGCTGGAGCGCCAGGAAAAATCACATTATCCACCAGCAGAACATGGAGTTAAGGCAGTGCCGTGCCTGATCCTAAAATCCCTTGGGACAGGGACTGACCCCAAACACGTTGAGACTGGGATCGTTGGAATTCTCTGCTGAGCATTAATTGTGCATTAATTGCCCTGCTCTGATTATTGGGTCATTCCCGCTCTGCCTTGAGGATGTGCTGATCCCAAGTTTGATGTTTTCCCAAAGGAATTTTCCCCAGCTGGAGACACCCCCGGGCAGAAGTTTGGGCAGCACTGCCCGTGTCCAATGCCTGGAATTTGGGATTCAAATATCTCTGCTCTTATAAGATTTGGAGAGGTGAGAAATGAAACCTGGAAGATCCAAGTCCGTCCAACTCCAACGCAGAGTTTTGGGAAGTGCTGAGGAACCCCACTGGATCATTCCCATCCTGACCATGAGGAATCCCGCTGGATCGTTCCCATACTGACCACTTCTCCTTTTGGCCCATCCATGCCCGGGGGCCCCTGGAGGCAGAGCTGGGATCTCCCTCTTTTCCCTGGTGGACCCTGGGGAGGAAAAGGAGAGTTCAGTCAGCACTTTCCCAAGATATCCCTCTTTTCTTCGGGATTTTCCCCCTAAAACCAAACCTAGGCATCAGTAGGAGACACTCAGAGCCCCTCAGGTGCTCTCCGGATGGGATGGGATCCATGCCCTGGGAATTTTTCCCTCTGTCCCAACCCCACATGGTCCCAGCCCATCCCGTTTGTCCCTCGAAGCCTCCCAAGCCATTCCCTGAGTTACTCCTTTAATTCCAGGAGAAGCCAGGGAGCAGCGTGGGTGGGAAAAGTGGCACCTCACAGCCTCTCTTTAATCAGTGTCCAAAAAAACCCCATTTATTATCCCAGACAGGCTTTTCTGGGCTCACTAATAACATAAAAAATTCCATCCTTTTTAAATATCCATGAGGGAATCTTGTACTTTCGGCTCCCTCCTCCCTCCTGTGATTCCTTTGATTTATTTTTCATGGCAAGGCACAGCCTGGGGAGCGAGGGGAAGAAGAATAATTTCGTTTCCATGGGCTGGAGCTGGATTTAATCCATATTTTATTGTTCTGGAAGGACCTTTTTCCACCTGCTTCCTATAACCACCCTTCAAAATTCCTTTTAGAGATCCCGGTCATGCTTCCAGGGTCTTTATTCCATGATTTTGAGCTCTCATCTCTAAGGAAAATGCCGATTTCCTGAGGGATTTTCCAGGTGAAACCCATCTTCCATGAGGCACATTAGCAGGGAGAAAATCCAAGTCTCTTCGGGGGGAAAAAAAGAATTATTTGGGAATTGTTTTTTTAAAGTCGTTTTTGTGATAAATGAGTTGATCAACGAGATCAGGTGTCACAAAAAAACCCCTGGGAATTGCTGGATCTGGGTTGAGTTCCTCGTTCATCCTTTCTGCTCTGCATCCCTTTGTTCTTGCCTTAAATCCCATTTTTTTGGTGAATTCCATGGGATCACGCATTTTTTGTCATTCGGAAGCGCAGCCTCACGTTCTGATCAACATCTCCCCTTCCCAGATACTGATCCTGCAGGTTTTAATTAATTAATTTAATTAAACATTATTTCTCATGGAAGATTTGCCAAAATCCCGTCAATATTTGATCCCGACAGAGCCGATGTGGTGTAAAAGTTGGCAAAGGATATTGGCTTGGAAAAAAAGTAGGAAAATTCTGCTGGAATGAGGTGGAATAGAGAGTTTTCTAGTGACCCATCCACGTCAGAATTCCTGCAAGGATCTGTCGGACAAGGAGACCTTGGAGATCCAGGAGAGCGGATCTGATGAGATCCAGACTCGTTCAGATTTTCCTACAAAATTGGGTCGGAATTACTCCAAATTCCACCCTCCGAAATCCAGGTTACTGCAATCATTGGCAGGATAAAATCTTACGGATAAAATTTGGTTTTTCAGGTTATTTTATTCCAACTTTTCTTTTACTCTTGGATTTTCCAGGTAATTTTTGTACTCCTTAATCCAAGCCTGAAACTCTCCCAGCAAAACCACAGAGGGAATTTTCATTTCCAACCCTTTTTTCACTAGGAAAGTTCTTTATTTCTCCAAGCTGTCTCAAGAAAACTTCCAGGGCAGGGTGATCCTGCTCATCAATGGAATTAACATCTCATTTCCTAGGTTTTTCCTCCTGCATTTCCGAAGGTGCCTAGCGTGGCTGGAATGCAAAAATATTCATTAAAAAACAGGAGCCGAGAGCCACCGGCTCTTTCCCGAGCCTTGGCATCCTGATCCCGGGATAATTAACAGCTGGATGTCCTGAGCACTTGGAATTATCTCTTCACGGAGAGGTCACATCTTCCCCTGAAGAGATGGGAAAGGAGGGGAGGAAAGGGGGTGGAAAATCTCCAGAGAGAAATGAACCGGGAGATGAAATCCGTGGATCAAGATCCCACAGGAAGAGGGAATGTGGGAGAGCTCGGGATGCAACTGGGAAGAGCTGGGAGATGGAGCCATGGGGACGCTTCGGGGTGTTTGGTCACCTGAGGGTGTCCAGGTGTTGGATTCAGGACCCGTGGGATTCAGGACCTGCTGGGATTCAGGACCAGCTGGGATTCGGGGCCTGTGGGATTCAGGATGTGTGGGATTCGGGATCTGTGGGATTCAGGGCCTGTGGGATTCGGGACCTGTGGGATTCCTGTGGGATTCAGGACCTGTGGGATTTGGGACCTGCTGGGATTCAGGGCCTGTGGGATTCAGGACCTGCTGGGATTCAGGATGTGTGGGATTCAGGACCTGTGGGATTCAGGGCCTGCTGGGATTCGGGATCTGTGGGATTTGGGGCCTGTGGGATTCAGGGCCTGCTGGGATTCAGGGCCTGCTGGGATTCGGGATCTGTGGGATTTGGGGCCTGTGGGATTCAGGGCCTGCTGGGATTCAGGGCCTGCTGGGATTCAGGGCCTGCTGGGATTCGGGATCTGTGGGATTTGGGGCCTGTGGGATTCAGGGCCTGCTGGGATTC
>VZTD01001607.1:24837-94618 GCA_013397725.1 Rhagologus leucostigma
TGGGGCCTGTGGGATTCAGGGCCTGCTGGGATTCCTGTGGGATTCGGGATCTGTGGGATTCCTGTGGGATTCGGGATCTGTGGGATTCCTGTGGGATTCGGGATCTGTGGGATTCCTGTGGGATTCGGGATCTGTGGGATTCCTGTGGGATTCGGGACCTGCTGCTCACCTGTGGTCCTGGCTCGCCCTGTGGCCCTCGAGGTCCAGCCGCTCCAGCCCCTCCAGGCTTCCCAGGCCATCCCGTTTGTCCCTTGAAGCCTCCCAATCCAGGAACTCCCTTGGCTCCCTGGGAATCACAGGGGATTGAAGGGATGGGGCAGTCAAACCTCATCCAATCACTTCCATGGAATTGGGAATACGGGAACATCTTCCACATTCCTTTGGTGTGGGAGCTTTGCTCTCCACCTTTCCTTGTCCAGAAGGTGCTTGGTGACATGGACTCTCCGTCCAACTATTCCTAAGAATTCCTGAATTCCCAGCTCTCCCAGCTCACCTAAACAGAATCCCTCAGTTTGTAACCTTGGGAAGAACAACGAGGAAAGAGAAAGATTCCAAACCTATAAATTCCCCACTCATCTTCCTGGAGCTGCTGGAACAGAGAATATTCCCATTAAAATATTCCCACTATATAAGGAAAGATCCACACCCAGCAGTGCTGGAAAACAAATTTCTGGGAGAGGAGAAGAACAGGAGAGGAAGGGAATGAGAATTCCCTGGGAATGATCTCCCAGCTTCCAAACAGAGACTTTGTGAGGTGTTTGACCATCAGGGATCCCAAATCCGCTGGAGACTGGAATGCGGGAAGGGCCTGAGGGGCTGGAAAACACCAAGAGATTTGATGGAGGCTGCTGGGATTGTGGGATTTCTCTTTTTTTCCCTTAAAAATTTACTGTTTTACCAGAAATCCAGGATTTTTTTCTCCCTCTGGAAAAGTACAAATTTAGGGGTGTTTTTTTTAAGGAATAAAGCAGGAGATTAAGGAATGCCGAGAAGGAAGATTGGTGGGCAGTGATCCAGGTGGGAATTCCGCAGGGAGATGAGACCAGAACTCGGGATCAGCTTGGGGACCTTTCCCATTTCCCATGCCAAGGTGGCCACAGCCTGATCCACTTTTCCTGCCCCAGAGCATTCCAGGGATTTACCCTGGGAATGATGTTGGAAAAAACTCTGACAAGGAATCCCAGTCCTTCTGGATGGCTTTTCCTCACTCTAAACCGGCTCCTCCTGGGATTTTGTCCATGGACAGAGGTGAATTTAAGGAGACCTCTCTCTCCTGCCCTTTTCCAACTGCATTCTCAACCCTAACGTTCCAGCCAGTTGACATTTCCCCTCTGGAAAGGGCACCTGTGATGTGGAAAATGTTGAATTTTGTTAACTCCACCTGATGGATGTGGGATTTATTCCTTAGAAATGGCAGCATGGTCGGCACCAACCTTTTCTCCTTTCTCCCCAGGAATTCCCGAGGCGCCGTCGTTCCCTGAGGCTCCCGGTTCACCCTGGAAGGAGCCAAGATAAAATCATGGCTAATGTGGGCTTGGCAAGGCTGGGATTTTGGGAATGATCTGGTTTTTCCTTGGATTAGAGTTATTTACTGAGTGTCACCTCAGCTGGGGCACTGGTGTTATTCCAGGAGAGAGAAAAATCCCGGTAAAATGGAAAGGAGCTGGTGGAATATCAGGATTGGGATGGATGAACTCGGCTGAGGAGATGAGTAAAGATCCCAATCCCAGTGTCCAAGAATCCTCACCCAATCCATGCTGGTTTATGGGAACAGATCCAAGATAACCCAATTTATTCCCTTTGGAAAAATGAGCACTTTCCAGAGGTGGATTTGGAAAACTTCTGGGAAAACTCTTGTTTTCCCAAATGTCCCTTCCCAAACCATTCCATGATTCTGTGATGATTGAGATCCTCACCTTTGCTCCATGTTGTCCATTCGATCCCGGAATTCCCGGTTTTCCAGGACTGCCAATTTCTCCCTGTGGATGGAAAAGCAGAGGAGCGGCTGTGAGGACAAAGAACTCCTAAAACATTGGGAAAACTGGCTCTGGAAAGGCAAGGAAAGGGATAATCCAGGGGAAATGACACTCAGAGATAAAGTCTTGCTTCAGCCTGGAAATTTCAGATCACTAAAACTTAACTAATAATGAATTAGACAAATTAACTAATTAACACTAATTTAACTCAGAACCAAGATAATTGGAAATCCTTAAAACTGGAGATTGTCCCAACTCCAAGCTCGCCTACAGGGAAGTAGGTGGGAAATTCCCGGGATAAAAATTCCAAAATGGAGCGGGGCGGATGAAAACAACAAAATATTAATAACGGCAACAATAATAATTAAAAATAATAATTAAAAATTATTATTAATAAAAAAATAACCACAATAATAACAACGGCATTGGCTCTGTCACCAACTGCTCCCTGTTCTCTTATCAAGCTTTCCAAACCCTCCGTAAAAAGCCCATTAAGACTCATTATCGTTGTTTACTGATAAGGGACTAATGGTGCTGATAAGAGCCTGGCACAACTTAGAACCGAGCCCAGGCCGTTGCTAAGGCACGGCTCAGGAGGGATTTGGGCAGGGTTTGGTTTCGTTTTTAACCCCAGATTACCACAAAATTCCCTGCAAGGCTTAAAGTTTCCCAATCCGTGATTCCCTGCTCTTCGTGGGCCTTCCAAGAGGGATTTTCCCACAGAAATGGAGTGGATTCCTCATGATTCCATGCACGATGTTGTCGTGGGGATGAGTGGGAAACAGTTCTGGGAATGCGGCAGCTGGAGCAGGGTGGAAAGCTGGGCTTGGCTCACCTTGGTGCCTTTGGCTCCGGGAGTGCCGATCCGGCCTGGAAGCCCTCGCAAGCCCTGGGAATAAAGGAGATCACAGGGAATGAGGGCAAAAGAGGAATTCTGAGGGTGCTGGAAGCTCTTCCCTTGGATCCTTCCCCATCTCTGCTTGTCCCAACCTTTACTTCCCAGGATCACGGAGTGGTTGAGGTTGGAAGGAGCTCTGGAGAAGGTTTCTCCAACTCCCAATCCAAGCAGTGCCATCCAAAGCTCTTCCACCACATTCCCAGGGATTCTGGGCGTCTCCAAGGATGGAGATTCCACAGGATCTCATCCATGTCCTACCTTTGTCCCTTTCTGCCCGGTGTCACCAGTGGTCCCAGGGTCACCTTTCTCTCCCTACATGGAAAAAAGGACAAAGGAGATGAATTTTCAGGAATAATGGGCCAAATTCCCATCCATGTGCAGGAAGTTTTTTGGGAGCCTCGCTGTCGTGAGGGAGAAGCTCCCGATCCCAGGAAAGTGAGATCCATGAGGGATTTAGTGAAGGATTCCTTGGTTCCCTGCTCTCCCATCAGGCAGAGCTGGACTTGGAACTTGAAATTTGGGCCTTGGTAAGAAACAAAGGAAAATTTAGGCTGGAAAATATGGGATAACTAAGAAATTTTGGGATATGGATATGCTGGGAACTGGAGGAGGACAACTTCTAAACACCAGAGAGAGACTTTTGCAGGATTTAGGGAAGACCCTTAGGAAGGCCCTGAGGCCTTTAGGGAGTGGGAAGAGACAGGAATGTGGGATCCAGGAAGGCCCAGAAATGAATGTGGGATCCAGGAAGGAACAGACAGGAATGTAGGATCCAGGAAGTCCCAGAAAGGAATATGGGATCCAGGAAGGCATGGAAAGGAATGTGAGATCCAAGAAGGTCTGGAAAGGAATGAGGGATCCAGGAAGGCCCAGAAAGAAATGCTGGATCCAGGAAGGAACAAACAGGAATGTGGGATCCAGGAAGGCACAGAAAGGAATGAGGGATCCAGGAAGGAACAGAAAGCAATGTGGGATCCAGGAAGGCACGGAAAGGAATGTGAGATCCAAGAAGGTCTGGAAAGGAATGTGGGATCCAGGAAGTCCCAGAAAGGAATGTGGGATCTAGGAAGGCATGGAAAGGAATGTGGGATCCAGGAAGGCTGAGAAAGGAATGTGGGATCCAGGAAGGCATGGAAAGGAATGTGGGATCCAGGAAGCAGCAGAGCCTTTTCCAAACAATCCATGTCCTTTCCGGCCACTCACCGGCTTCCCCTTCTGCCCCTGAAGTCCTCTGTCACCTTTGGCTCCCTTGATCCCATTCTTTCCATCCAGTCCAGCTGCACCCTGCCAGAAAATGGGGAAAAATTCATTCCAGAGCCCGTTTTTTTCAGGGAAGAGGGATGAGGACAGTCCAGGATGGAAACCCAACCGGAGGATCCCTCAATCCGAGGTCAGAAGCTCCCCCAGGAACAGCCCCAAGACCTGAGGTTGGGATTTAGCTCCCATCCCTCACCCCAATTCCATGGGATTGTAAATCCCTGGCAAATGAAACCTGGGAGAGGATTAATCTGTAATTCCAGCCTCGGAAATTGTGGCAGCCAAAGGGTCATTCCAGGCCAAGAAGATTTGGATGGGGTTGGAAACGGGAACAGGGATTTAAGGAATGTATGACAGCTTTTTTGTCCCACTTTGGAATTTTTTCCACATCCAGCACCGGGACCTCTTTTCATGGAGTCTCCCACTGTTCTGGTAGCAAATAAAGCTGCTAAAAATCCGATATTTTTTAACATTTTTCATTTTAAATTTTTTTTTCCAAGGTTGCCACAGTCTCCTCATCCATCCTGGCAAATTTGGATGGCATTTTCCAGCACCCGGATGTGAAAGAGAAATTGGATTTATCCCCACTTGAGCCTCTCAGCTCTCTCGGGGGAGAATGAATTGAGCAAATCAGGAGCTGAACAAGCGGAATTCTCTGCTTGGAATTTGTTTGCTGTGGTTGTTGGGAGGAAACAAATACATTAAAAATAAAATACAGATAAAAAATCAGCAGATTTGTGTGCCAGGATGTGTCTGGATCAGGGAAAATCCGTGTTTTTCCATATTCCTGGCACTATTAGGCACAAATACCTCTTTATGGGTAACTATTTATTGACACAATCGATATAAAAGTCCGTCTGGGGACGTAAATAAACCGTAAAACCCATGGAAAATGGGAATATTTCTGTTTGCTGGGACAGATTGGAGGGTAATAAACCGTTTGTACGATGGTTAAATCCCACAAATCTGGGATACCTTCAAGTGCCTGGAGTTTTGAAGGAGCTGGGAGCTGGGAACAGACCAGGGAGGGGCTAAAAAGCTTGGTTTTGCACACTAAACCACCTGACATTAATTAAAGTTCTCCTAATTAACTTTAAGATTTTCCTTAATTGTCCCAAATGTCTCCTGTGCCAAGTTTTCCTTGTTTTCCTGTCCGTGTCCAACTCATTTTCCTGCTTCCCATGAGATCCTTCTTGTCCTGAGAGAATCCCAAATGGTTTTAGGAAAAGTTAAACTCGCTTAAGGATGTGCTGGAAAGCTGCATCTAAGCCTGGCCTACTTAGTCCAGGCAATAGAAATAAGATTTAGACCCGGCTTTTATCTCTCCATAAGTCGTTTCCTGCTAATCATGGGCTGGAGAGCCTTTGGAATATGGGTTAGAAGGTTTAAAATCGGGATTGGACACGGCCTGAAGGGGAAGGAAGTCATGGAGGTGATGTTTTCCAAGGCCGTGGAAAAGATGGGATAGGAGGAATTAAGAAACAAAAAAAAAACAAAAAGGGAAAAAAAAGAGAAAAGGCCAAGAAGCCAAATGGAAATTTGTTCCCTCAGATTTATGTCCCGGTGTCGTGCCAGGGAAATCAAGGCTGGACAATAAATGGGAGTAAATGGCAATTTCCAGGCAGTTACTGTGGGAATACTGGAAATGGCTCGGGCTCTTTGGATTTGGGATTAAAACGCGGCTGGAATTTAACTGCGAGCACCCCGGGAAGGCAACGCAGAGAGGCTGAGTCACCAATCCTGTGACGCAGAGAAGCCTTGGATCCTCCGCTTCCAGGTGCAAATTCCTGCAGAGCTCCGGGCTGGAGCCAGGGAGAAGCTGGGAATGAGCTGGGACACCCCGGGAAAGGCTGGAATCCATCGGGATGCCCCCAGGGCGCTCCCCCCCCCTCTCCGAAAGGATGGAGCCGTTTGAAGCCACACATCAAAAGGATGATGAATTTCCAAACTTCTCCTAAAAGGTTTTCCACCTCCTGGGCTCCTGCTCCTCAATATTTGATGGGATGATGCAAATGGAGTCTCCACCTCGCAGTTTCAGCCGTGTTTTTATCCCTTCCCTGCTGGGTTTTGTCGGAATGAGTCTGGCCACGATTATTTGCTGCCGTTTTGAGCTCCTTTCCCAAAAAAAAAAAAAACCAAACCGGTCTTTGGGATGGGAATTGCCTGAGCAGCCTGGTTTAGTGGGAAATCCCCCATGGCAGGGAGTTTGGAATGAGAGGATCTGGAAGGGAATTATCCAGCCCTCAGCATTTCGGGATTCTGTGTGATGCCAGCTTCCCTGGCAAACTTAATATCCATAATAAAGTCAAATTCCTGCTTGTAAACCATCCCCACTCCTGCTGAACTCCGAGTCTGGTGCACTCCAGACTCCGGGGATTCATAATTCCTGGAAAACCAAAACAGGGAGCGAGAAATGGGGGAAAAGAGTACTAAAAATCAGAGTTTTGGGTTAATCCGTTGTTATTTTAATGCAGAATCCCAGGGAATAAAGAAGAGGAGCTGGAAGCTTTAATCCGTGATCCAAATGAGGAGTTAATGGGAATAACGGGCGGCAATCGGAACATAAAAGAGGGAAGCGAGGCAGGGATAGCGAAATAAAAAGGGAGCAGAGCTTTTAGAAAAGAGGGAAAAGGAGCAAGAAGCGTCTGGAATATCAAAACTGAACCCGTTTGTGAAGTCAAGCGGATCCATTGAAGTTTTCCGAGGAATAATTTGCAGGGAGAAGACACAAATGCTGTCAGCTCGGCTGGGAACTTCCGTGGATCAGAAAATCGGAAGACTAAATGGATGAGGGTGCTGAAATCACTGGCAGGGAATTCAGCTGGAGCAGCAATTGTTGGCAATTTGTGGGAATAGAAAATGGGATTAGAGGGAAATGAAGGAAAATGAGGAGCATGTGGCTTTACCTTAAAGATTTGGCATTGGATCCAGGCAGGCTGGGAGTTTTTTCCTCAAGAAAAGGGGAAAAGAGGATTTGGGGAATGATGGACAGCTCTGGAATAACTCAGGGAAGGAATAATCAAAGTGGGAGCACTTAGGAAAAAAAGTGGGACCTTAATTCCCATCAAGATCCTCCCTCAGGTGCCTGAATGGATGGGAATAATAGGAATTCCCTAAATCTTCCAATAAAACCAATGGGAAGTGAACCTGGCAGAGGTAACCCCAGGTGGGATGAATTCCAGCCGGGATGTCGTTTATCCTGGATCTTCCAGCCGCATCCCAGCTCGGATCTGGCTTTTGCAATTTTGGGAATGAGACGGAAAACCAAACCCTAGCTCAGTCTGGCATAGGCAGCGTTGCCCTGTACCAGCAGAATCCCGGGATATTTCCAAAAGGAAATTCCTTTGTTTTGCTCAGATAGTGGATGGCAGGACACCACTTTGTGGGATTTATTATCCCTAAAAACCAGGGGAAAAACGGGATGCTGGAATCCAGCTGGGCTCTCTGCACTCGGCAGACTTTGCTCTGTTCCTGGATGGATTCACCCCATGGATTCAGGTGTTCCCTACAAAACAATTCCATGAATATCCTCAATCCAACACCTACGAGTGCTGATCCCAGGTCTTGCAGCACGTTCCGGCCTCGAGGCTTTGGCAAAGTGCTCAGAAGGTTGTTTATAATCATTCATAATAATAATTAATCAGATAATTAATGGGATGAGGGCCTTTTCCTCAGTGAGCAATTCCCACTCTGGATTCCAGGCCTGCCGATAATTCCACAGCTGTGACCAGGAATCAACAGGGACTTATTTCACTCTGGATATCCCTGGAAATTTGGAGTTTGGACCCTTTATTTAAGAGCTGGACTTGATGGTCCTGGTGGGTCCTTTCCAACTCCAAATATTCCATGATTCCATGATTATGGGAGTCTTTGGAGCTTGGAGACTTTTCCACTTGGGGTGAATACACCAAAGGCATGAAAAACATCAAATAAATGTATTTTTCTTGTATTCCTTAATGGAAAATCACGGAATCATGGAATGGTTTGGGTGGGAAGGGACCTTAAAGCCCTTCCAGTTCCATGGGCAGGGACCCCTTCCACTATCCCAGGTTGCTCCAAGCCCCATCCAACCTGGCCTTGGACACTTCCAGGGATCCAGGGGCATCCTTTTCTGGGAATTCTATTCCAGGGCCTCCCCACCCTCACAGGGAAGAATTCCTTCCATAAGCCATAACCACAAACTTCTGGCTGTGATCCCTGATATCCACACTGGTTTCCCAGCAAAACCTCTTGGAACACCGACTTTGTGGAGCAGCTCCGAGTTCTCATGGCCTCTTCCCACTCCTTCCCACATTCCTGGCTGTGGGAGGTCCTTCTCCACACTCAGGATTTGGAAAAACAGGGAAATATTTTCCAACTCACGGCAGATCCCGGCGAGCTCGGTTCTCCTGGCTCCCCCTGGAAGGAAAATGGGGATGAGTTACCACAGGGAAGAACTGAGATCCCTCTGGAAACAGGGAATGCTGTAGGAGCTCTGGAAAAGGGGACGAGGAAAGCTTTGAGGGGTTCCCTACAGCAGCAGCTGGAAGATATCCCAAATATTCCAGCTGGAAAACAACGGATTCCGCCCGCTCTAAATGGAGCTTAGAGAACATCTCTCACCTCCCTCCTGGAATACTGACATTCCAGCAACTCCTTACTGATCATTCCAGCCTGGAAAAGCTCCCAGAGTGCTCTGCTCCTTTAAAATATTTAGGATTCTCCTGGAAAAGTGCAGCTACTCCTGCTTTTCCAGAGCCTCAATCACCCAATCAGCAATTCTGAGGAGGGAATGCGGAATTATATTCCATGGGAAAACCGGGATGGGATTTTCCACCTCAGTCCTGGCGGGAGACGCCTCAAGTTGGGAGCTCACCTTCTGTCCCACAGGTCCTCTGCTCCCGAAAAGTCCCATCATTCCCTTGGAACCAGCTTCTCCTTTGATTCCCTAAAATGTTAAAATCCTTGTTAAATACATTTTGAGCACCTACTCTCTGGAAGTTATCCGTGGAAAAACCCATGGAGATGACAGAGAAGGTGACCAAAAGCACCATTTCCATATCAAAATTCCATCCCAGGGGTCGGGAAGAAAGCCACCAGTTGTGGAAGGACTCGGCAGGGACCTGCGGGAATTGTTACGGAAAAGATTCCTTGCCCAGTGGTGGGGATTGAAGGAAACCAGGCAGGAAGGGGGTTTGGATCCTCGGGATGAGCTGTATCCACGCCAAAAATCAAGGAGAAGACCCTGCTGGGCTCACTGAGGGTGGAGATTCTGCTCTGTCCGAAGTCACCCAGATATTTGTCCGAGAGGAGATGTTTGTGTGTTATTTTACGGAATATTTTTTAATGGATTACTTTTCATTGAATATTTTTATGGATTTTTTATCAGAATCCAATCGGACAGATAAAATAGATGGAATTTTCTTGGATTTAAAAACACAGGAATTCCCCCATGGGAGCATCTCCAAGAGTTTCCTTCACTTCGGGGACCTGAGCAGCGGGATCAGAAAAAGGGTTGGATCTGCCTCTTCCCAAGGGAGATGCCCACCTTGGATCAAGCAATTCCCACCTGGACAACACCGGGATCCAGCTTCCCATTGGAAATAAGAGGAGCTGGATGTGTCACTGCTGTTGTAGGAACTTCAATTCATTCAGCCCTGGGTCAGGCTTGTGAAGCCAAAGCCATTTCCATAATATGGAAATAGGGATGAGTAGGACACGGAGATGGGAGCTGTGACTCAGCTGGGAGTGGGAGAATTTCGTGATTCCTCCCAGGAAAGCAGGGCTGGGTTGGGACCTGGGATGAGCTCCCGGGGAGCAGAGGGAGAGGGAGGAGCTCTGCTACCACCCAAGGGACACAGCAGGGACACAGGAGCCATCCAAGCATTACCAAGAGCATTCCAAAGGCTCCAGGAGCTGGGATGGCTCCTGGAGGGAGAGGGGGATGCGGGAATGGAATGGTGACTTTTCCCAGTGGGACACCTGATAAATGGGATGTGTTTGGTGTTCCCAAGCCCCTGCCCAGCCCCCTTCTCTCCGTCAGTGCCAGAGTCGGGTGTGTCCGTGTTTTCCAGCAGGGAAGGGAGGATGCAGAGACCGGAGAATCGTGGTATGGTTTGGGTTGGAAGGGACCTTAAAGATCATCCAGTTCCAATCCCAGTTGTGGGAAGGGACACCTCCCACTATCCCAGGTTGCTCCAAGCCTTGTCCAACCTGGCCTAGGGATGGAATCCATAATTGGATGGCAAAAATTACGGCATCCATAATTTTTCTGGGAATTCCATTCACCACCCTCAGTCCCTTCCCCACAGGCTTTGGGAAGTTCCCACCTTTTCTCCTGCAGGTCCATCCTCTCCCTTCTCGCCTTTGTCTCCGTCAAAACCTGGCAGTCCCTGCTCACCCTGCAAGGAAAACCAGGAATTAGTGGATTCCGATTCTTCCATCTCTCCTGGAAGGATCCAGCTGGATCCGAGTGCTGCTTCCCAGTGCTGATCCCAAGCAGGGAAGGGACAGCTTGGAAAGTCAAACTTACGGGATCTCCTTTGGTGCCTTTGTAGCCCTGGGGTCCAAAAACGGTCACGGACTCACCCTGGAGAAAGGAGAGACAGGGAAAGGGATCCACCAAGAGCTCACGGATCCCACTGGGAACGCAGTGATTAACAACAACATTAATTGGTAGCATTAATCAACCTTAATTAAAAGCTGGATCATGAACGTGCCCAGAAAACTCCAAATCCTGAGGTTTCCTGTCCCCAAAAAAGTTGGAGCCCACTGGCATTATCCCAGTGCACTTCTCCCGGCTGGGAATCGACAGCAGGATCAATCCCTGATCCCAGGCTGCCAGTGCTGGGACAGATTCCAGGAGTGCCACGCGGCTTTGTCACTCAGGGGGTCGGGATTTCCAGCTCTTCCCAGCTGTGGGAAGCGGCCGTCAGCAGGATGGGGAATGGATCTGTCCGTGGTGTCCTGGTTTATGGATGCAGTCGGAGCTGAGGAGTGGGAGTGGCACTGAGGTCAACCCTCAGAGGGAGATTTTGGGGGGGTGGCACCCCCGAAGTGTCACCCCCGAGAGCCACAGGGACACAGGAACCCCATGGACACATCCGTGCCAAGCTCCTCAGAGAGTGGAATCCAGGCTATTCCAAGGAATCTGCTCTGGAAAAGGGATGGTTGTGTCTCCAGAGGGATGAGGCACCTTCGGAGGGGCAGCTGTGTCCCCTTGGGAAAAGATTCCCTTCACTCACCTCTCTTCAGTGGAAATATTCCTGATCCAGGAATTCTGCCTTGCTGGGGTTTTACCAACCCCACATCCATCAATATTCCTAAAAATCTGGCGTTTTTCGTACTTTATCCAACCCTCACCGCAGGACCCCGCCCAAATTCTGGTTTAATCCGCATTCCTGCTTCCCAGCTCTCTAACAGAGGCAGGATTGAGCTCAAAAATTTTTCGGGAATAAAAGGGAGACTAAAAATCCTGCAGTTTAATCCAACCCACAGCACAAACCCCGGGATTCACGGAGTTATTCCCACATTGTTCCAGGGGGAATGAGAAGGAAAATGAAGCTGCAATCAGGTGGAACAAACCCAAGCCAATTTTTCCCTCCTGCTCCTGCTTCATCTCCGATTCCACCCTATCTTTTATTAAGGCGTCCTTTGGAAAATGCATCCCACATTCCTTCGGCTCGGGAAGAGTTTGGAGGCCTCCTCACGAAGCAAATTAAGAACTGATTGGTCTCCGGGGCGAGTTCCTTTCCAGAGGAGCTTCCTCGGAGACAAATGGGCCTTAATCACGGAATATTGCGTGACTCAAAGGCGGCATTGTCACGGAGCTTTTCCAAACCTCATTTTCCAACGAGCCATTCCAGCCAGGAAGGAACTTAACAAAACACTGGGCACGAGTTCAGCGGTTTCAGAGCATTTTCCAGGAGCACTTGAGGAGTTATTTTCCCATTACCTGCCAGGAGCCGGCTCGGGCTGTTGGAAATTGAGGTTGGATTTGGGGTCGGCTGCTTATTCCAAAACTCGGGGGGAATTTTCTTCCTGCCTTAATTCAGGATTTTTGTGCCCCAGCAAATCGTTCCCCAAATTACTTTATTTTTATTTTTTTTTGTCTAGCTGCTGCTTTGTAGGATCCCATCCAATCCATCCCACAAGCTCAGCTCTGAGAGATGTTTCCGGTGCAAGGATGGAATCAAAATACGGGATTTAAACTGGTGGAGATCCCCCCAAAAAGGAGGGGGAGAATCCATCTGTTGTCTCCTATAAATTCCTCAAGGAGAGGATGGATCCAGGCTTTTCTTGGAGCCACACAGTGAAAGGAAAACCCCAAAAAATCTGGAATGTCCTTACTCGTTCTCCCTTTGGTCCCAGAAGTCCTCGATCACCCTAAAACAAGGAAAAGAGAAACAAAAATAGATGGATTATTCCCTTTTATTCCCTCTTGTGTTGCTCAGGCCATTGATTCCCACTCCAAGCCACTAAAATCTCCCGGAGCTGGAAGTCAGATCCTCTGGACACTCTGGAAAACCCTCAGCTCCCCACGAAATGTTGTGGACAACCCAAATTTATGGCACTGACAAGGAACAAAACCCCAAAGGACTGAGGGGGTTTTCCTGACTCCGTGCTCAGCACATCCATAATGTGGAATTACTGCTGGATTTCCCATCCCAATGGCATTCAGCATCTCCATCCTGCAGGGGTGGGATCCTAAAAATGAAGGATTTCCCAAATTCCTCCCTCAAATCTTTTTATGGAATGTGTATGGAGTAGGAGCTGGAGTGCAGAGCACACGAGGCTGAGCCAGGGGCTCTCCCAGTCCATTCCCAGGAGATCCTGGGATTATTCCCAAAAGCTGATCCAGGGGCTCTCCCAGTCCTTTCCCAGGAGATCCTGGGATTATTCCCAAAAGCTGATCCAGGGGCCCTCCCAGTCCATTCCCAGGAGATCCTGGGATTATTCCCAAAAGCTGATCCAGGGGCCCTCCCAGTCCATTCCCAGGAGATCCTGCGATTATTCCCACTGGTTTAACAGGGGCAGCTGCTCCCCACAACACCAGGGCACCGTGTGGAGAAGATAAGAGTTGTAGATAAGATAAGGGTTGTAGATAAGATCGGTTCTTACTCTTTGGCCTTTCACTCCTGGGAAGCCTTTTGGACCCTGGAAAAAGCCATAAAAAAAAAAAGTGAGGATCCACAATAACGAGAGGAAAGTGGGAAGATGGGAAAGTTGGGAAAGAGAAGCCTCCAAAGGCAGAGCTGCTTCCAGGGATGGGCTCCAGCATGGAAAAACCACTGGAGGAACCAGCACGGGAGCTCCTGCTTCAATCCTCTGTCCACCACCAGGATCTCCGGGCAGATGGATCAATTCAGCCAAATTCCCTCACTCTGGGAATCCCACTGGGATTTTTGGACCCTCAACATCAGGGAAAAGCTCCAAGAGATTCCTCCGAGGTGGATCCTTGACAGGGATCTCCAGAGTCCCTGGAGGCCAAGCCAGGATGGAGAAGGGAAAGCACATTTGGAGAGGGGAAAAGCCATCGTGGTCACCCCTGTTTGCAAAATTCTCAGGAATATGCAGCAAGATGGGAATTTCCATCTGCAGGGACACCTTCCACTATCCCAGGGTGCTCCAAGCCTCATCCAACCTGGCCTTGGACACTTCCAGGCATGGGCCATCCACAATTTTTCTGGGAATTCTGTGCCAGGGCCTCCCCACCCTCACAGGGAAGAATTTCTTCCCAAATTCCATTTATCCCTGCCCTATTCCAGTTGAAAGCCATTCCCCCTTTTCCTATTGCTCCACGTCCTTATAAAAAAAATCCTCTTCCTTTCATTTCATGAAAAATAACAGCCTAATAAACAATAATTAATAAATAATTAATAAATAATAAATATCCAAATTCCAGCTGTGATTTCTGTCTCCCCTCAGCCCCCTCCAGCAAGAACAAGAGCCTGAAATTCCCAAAATTCCCACAGACCTGACAACAGCAGGGAGGGATTGATATTCCAGGAGGGCTTCCAAACCTTGGGATGAGTCACCCAAATGGCCAAGGACATTAAGGAATTCACAGGATTTCCACTCCCTCATCCCATTGGAATTCAGGTTCCCAAATCTCAATTTCCCACTGGAAGAATCCCATTTTATCCCTCTCGTGGCTCGTGGCGATTTTGCCAGCCGTGGATCCGTGGTTTTCCGGGATATCGGAACACTCACCATCATTCCAGGGGGACCCCGCATTCCCACGATGCCCTCGTCACCCTGGGGGATGGAGAGGGGCAGGGATGGCCACCGGCAACGAGGCATGCGGCACGCAGGGAATTCCAAACCCACAAACCATCCCACTGGGAATGGAGCAGCTGGAATTCCCTGTGTCCTTGTCTCCAAAGGAGTTGTCCAACCTCTTTATCCCTCCCTCAGGATTAGGGGCTGTGTGTTCTTATGGACTGGGATGAATCCATGGAGACCTTTTATGACCTCCTTGAGTTGACCCTACAAGACTCACCTGCCTTTAAACCTCAGGAATTGTCCAAATTCCAAATCACTGAGGCCAAATTTGGGTCTCCCATATAAAGCCAACGCAACCTGAGATCCTGGGATTTAGATTTATGCCAGAGTCAGGAGAGCAGAAACATTATTCCATCGTTTCCTTTGGATAATGAAGCTCCAACAGGATTTACCCACGGCTGTTGACATTCTCAGGGAGTGTTTTGCCTCAGGGGCCTCATCCAACAGCAGGTGGGGAGTTTTTCCCGATGGACTGGGCCATAAATTCCCAATTTATTTGTGGAACAGCAACTTCAAACACGGCCTCCAATTCCGACTCCGTCTTTGCCAGAAGGAGACCAAAACTTCCGAGGAACACAAGGAAAAGGGAATTTTGCTGCCTGAAACCCTTCGGGAATTTCTGGGATGGGAGGTGATGGATAAAGCTGCTTCCAAAGGAGGGTGGAGGCTGTAGGAATCCAAGCCTGGAATATTTATGGATGGACCTACTCGAGGGCCAGGGAATCCATGGGGACCTCTCGAGCCAGTGGCTCCAACGCCGACTTCTCCCTGGAAAGCAGAGAATTCCAGAGGCGTCACTCAGAGCAGGGACACCACACCACACAATTCCTGATTAGTTTGGCCAGGATTGAAGTCCCAGGAAGACTGAGGAGACTCAATTCCATGGATGTTCTGCTGTTCTCTCTGGAGGGTCCTCCAGCAGTCATGGGGAGAAGGGAGTGAGGGTGGAATGGGATGAAAATAGGATCAGGGGGGTCAGGGACAAGGATCCAGGGGAAAGCAGGGATTTGTCCCATTCCCATCCCAGGATCTCTGCTTGGGACCTTCCTGGGAGGATGGCACTGACCTTGTTCCCTTTGGGTCCAGGTGTCCCGGGAATTCCCTGGAAAAGGAGAACAAAATAAAAGGGAGGATTTGCTTTGGAAGTGCTGGGTGCTCTCCTATCCCAACATTCCAGAGGGTGAAAGCCCATCCAGCCCAGATCCCTCATCCATCCCTCTCAAAAGGCACAGGGAATATGTCAAATTCAAATTCACCTCTTTTCCTGGGGATCCCGATGGTCCCACGGGCCCAGGAAATCCATTCCGGCCTCTCCTCCCACGTTCCCCCTGGAAAACAAAACCCTCTGAGAGGAGAACACATGGATGGGAAAGGTCCTGATTTCCCTGATCCAGAAAAAAGCAGGAGATGGAGACTTGAGAGCTTCCGGCAGGAATTTCCTCATGGATAGGGTTGCCAGGCTTTGGAAGGGGCTGCCCAGGGAGGTTTGGAGTCCCCATCCCTGGAGGTGTCCAAGGAATTCCTGGATGTGGCACTCACTGAGGATTGGTAACTCCATGACCTTGGAGGGCTTTCCCAACCTCAGTGATCCTGGGATTCTGAGATTCCTCCCTCTTTTCCCAGGGATTAATGACCCCAAAATTCCATGCTGCCATCCCCGTGCTACGGCCACTCCTTTCCTTTCCGGTCACCTCATAAAATTCCCAGGAAGAACAACTTTTTGGGAGCTCCACTCTTTTCTTCTGGAACCTGAGGATCATCCCACTGTTCTAATCATTCCCACTACCTTTCCTTCTCCAACTGGGATTCGTTCCCACTTCCCTGACAACGTCCAGGCTCAGGAAGTCCTGGAATTGTGGGGGTTTGACCCACAGGATCCACTGGCATGGACACTTTGCTCATTGTGGTCACCTTGAGGTGACAAACACCCCATGGTGTCCCCTCACCTTCTGTCCTGGAATTCCGGGCACACCCGGAGCCCCTCTGTCTCCCTGGGATCCGGGAGTGCCGGCGTTGCCACGAATTCCTTGGATGCCCTGAGCTCCTGGAGGTCCCGGGGCCCCTGGTTCGCCCTGGTGAGGGAATCACAAGGGATTGGGATATTGGGTGGGATTTGATGTCCCTCTAAAAGTCCTGGAGAGAGCCTGGGATGTCTCCTTGAATTGTCATGAGCACGGAATTTGGGACACCACTTCCAGCCCTGATCCGTGAGGAGATCCAAGGGCTGGAGGAATTGTCACTGAACTTTGGAATGTCTTTTCTTCCCAAGTTTTGGTGACGAAAGGGCTTTTCCATAGCTAAACAAGGAGAGAGCCTTTAACTCCTGAGCTGTGGTGAATTCAAACATTCCAGGGATACCTGGAACTCATTCCTGCTGAGCCCATAATTCCCTGGATTTTTTTCCCAGCCTGAGGATGTCCCTGCTGATCGCAGAGAGCTCAGCCCAAACCATTCCATGATTCCATGATATTTATCCTCTGGATCTCCCTCTGAAATGGCCCTTTGGAGGACACAGAGCATTCCCTCTATCCCAAATCCTTCTCCTGCTTTTCCAGGATGATTTTGGTGCTTTCTCTTTCCAGCCATGTCCACGCTCCACACCCAGCAGTGGAAAACCAGGATGACAGAGACAAAAATCCCAGGAAAAAAAAAATCCAAGCGAGATTCAACCTCACCTTAAATCCTGGTGGTCCAGCCTGGCCCATGGGACCTCTGAACCCAATTCCTGGTTCTCCCTGTGAAAGGAAAGTCAGGAAAAATCAGGAATTCTCCTTCCAGTGTGAAGCCAGCACAGGGAGAGTTTGGTTCGTGCTGTTCCATGGAGATCCAGCCGAAATCCCGCAGAGCTGATCCCATTCCAAGGGTTCCTACAGAGCCCTCATCTCCTCTGGATGATCTGAGCTGGAGAGACAAAGCTGCTGGGAACCAGCTTTGGGAAAGAGGGAGCTGGAATATGACTGGGAATGCTATCCCAGGACTCTAGGTCAGACTCATTCCCTGACATTACTCATTCCCAAGGTCTCCTGTCCGGGTGTCCCTCCTGGAATCTCCTCCTCCTCCTCCCCAGGCAGCTCTGGCCACGCCTCAGGAGGTGACCTGGACACTGATCCCGAGGTGGGAATGTGGGATACGGGAAAAGGAGGAAAAGCCACCTCTGGCTGGTGCCAACTTTGTCCCTTACCTTTTGACCTTCTTCCCCTCGGTCTCCTTTGGTGCCCTGTGGAATAAGGAGAGGGATCCGAGGTCATGGAATTGTCACCCCTGAGACAGAGAATTCCAGGGATTCTCCGCCTGGAATGTGGGGAAAAAACCTGGGAAAATGCCCTAATTCCAAGGAAGTCAGTGGTGGGATGAGAAGGGACATCAGGTTGTTCTCTGGGTGAGTGGCATCAATCTCTACTTCAATTATTGGGGTTTTTTGGGCTAATTTTGATATAATTGCTTTTAAATAATTAATTTAATTATTAATTAATTAAATTAATTANTTATTATTCAATTATTTATTGTCCATTTTATTAACAAATTATTTATTATATTATTTACTAATAAATTAATTATTATTCATTAATACACAATTAATTTTTATATCAATATTTTTGGGTTGCCCTCATTAATCCTGCTGGACAAAGTTCAACCCCACCTCTGTAATTCCTTAGATTTCATCCACGGATATTCCAGGGTTGGAATTGGATCCAGCCCCATCCAGGCTCCTCTTGGAGGAGATTCCTTAAAAACCTTTGGAGCTGATTCCAGCTCTCACCTTCTCTCCAGGTTCTCCCACGTCCCCAGGCTGTCCCTGCAAGACAAAATTCCCCTTCCAGCCTCTTTTCTTCCCTCTTTTCCTCTCTTTTCCCAGGATTCCATCCAAAATTCCCCATGGGATTCTGCCTTTCACCAACCCTCCCTTTCTCCTGAAATTCCATGTCCCACCCCTCTGGATCTGCCATCTGCTCCCTATAAATTTTCCCGGCCCAAAGTGTCCACGAAATGAGGTTTTTTGTGGCCTTTTTTCCACCCCTATCCTCGTGCCAGGGCTGGATTTTCCTTGTCCATTCCTTCTTTTAGTTCTCTTATCCAGCAGAAAATGAACATCAGGAACTCCCCTTAAATTTTTGGAATCGTAGAATACAATAATTCCATCATTTAGGTTGGAAATTCCTCAAAAATCACTAAATCCAACCTTTATCCTTTTGCATTTCCTCCTGAGCATGGCAGACGCGTGGGAAAACTGCTGGAAGTGGGGAACAAAACCCCCAGGATGGTCCGGAGATAAAGGTGGGAATGTGTCAATCCCAGTTTCCACTGGACCTGAATGTCCTCTCCGTGAGCATATTCCCAACTTTCCCTTTCCAGACCCTCTCAGCACAGGGAATTCTGGTTTCAAAGGATCAGGTTGGAAAACCCCACCCCTACCTTTTCTCCTTTGTCTCCACGGGCTCCAGGAGCTCCCATTTCTCCCTGGAAAACAACCGGCACCCCCTTCAACCCCAAAAATTCATTATTCCAAGGAATTTTCCATTCCCTCTTTGGACCAGGGGGTGCTGCTCTGGTTCCTCCTCCGTTTTTTTGGCAAATATCCCTGGAGGAACCCCTGATTTCCAGCACTTGCATTCCCAAAATGGATTGGGAATTATCCTGTGCAGTGGGAATGCAGAGGGAAAAGCACAAATCCCTGGAGCAAAAGCCAGGGATAAGCGACAAATTGAGGGTTTCCCTATCCCAGGATACTGCAGATGTTAAAGAATTCCATGAATTTGGAGGAGATGGGAGGAATCCACAGAGGACAAACCGACGGCGGATTCCCAAAACACAAATTCCACGTTTGGATCGGCTGTGAAAGATTCCATCCTGGAATTTCTCCTCATCCCAATGGCAAAACTGTCGATTTCATCCTGAATTTCCTGATTTTTTTCCTGTGATTCCTCAGTTTCCAAAGTGAGACAGCTCTGGGAAAAAGGATCATTATCCTGGGAATTAAAAAGTGGGATAAAAGCACTGACCTTTGGGCCATGGGAGAAGGGATCTGCTGGGCCACTTCCGTCCTTCTGCAAGGAAAAAATGGGATGGGATGGGATGGGATGGGATGGGATGGGATGGGATGGGATAAAAGAAAGGAGCAGCTACCTCCTCCCTGGGATAAGAGCAGGACAGGAGGAATTCCGTACCTTGATTCTCCTTGGATGATGAGGGCCTGGATGTGCCTTGGATTCAAAAAGAGGAGAGGGAAGTGTGAGAGCAGCTGGAAAAACTTTTCCCTGAGCCATGGAAAAGACACCTCTGAGGAATGGGATGCGAGGAAGGAAGTGGGGAATCCCAGAGGGATGCTGGGGGTTTCCAGGGATCACCAGGATCCTTTGGAGGGTTCCTGGTTGGATTTGGGGTGACCTCCGGGCTCCCGATCTGCTCCAGCCTGGATGGGACATCTGAGAGCTGCCAGGACCAAGGAATTCCTGAGCAATTCCTGAGGAATTCCAGACTTTTGGCAATGCCCCAGGCGTCCCATTTTAACCCCAGAATTCCCGGACAGCTTTGGAAAAGGTGTGGATGAGCTTCTCTCATTCCTATTCCTCTTGGGAATGCCGGGGGAGGGTCACTCCCCGCCTTCAAAGAAATCCATTCATGGGAAAACCATCCCAAATTTTCCATCCTTAACTCCTGGGAATGGGAATTTTTGCTCTTAAATTTTATAAAAATCCACTTTTTTTCCCCTGTTTCTGGGATCTTGTGTTAAAGATCCCTGGGATTGTCCAGGTGTGCCAGGTTTATAAGCACCCCCACATGGGAATGTCTTTGACATTCCCAGGGGATTCCAGCTGTTCTGTTTTCCCCCCAAACCAGGTTATTCTCTTCCCTCATTTCCCTGGATAAATACAGGGATAAGGATCTGTTCGTCCATGAAAAATGGTTCCTGCAGCAGCTCTTTCCTGCTTTATTTATGGATATTTATCCCTAAATTTCCACATTCATTGTGTCTTTGCCCGAGTGGGAAAATAGGGATGTACTTCCATCGCTCACCGTGGATCCAGACGGGAATTTCCGAGCTCCCGGAGCACCGGGGGGATGAGCCGGTGATGGAGCCACCAGAGAAGGGTCACTGCTTCCTCCTGGATCACAGGGATGGCTCTGGAACGGGATCTTTATGGAGTGTCCCTCACGCCAGGGAGATCTCCTGGATCTGCGCCTTGGGATCACGGAGCCATTGGCGGAATTCCCGTTTTCCTGTGGGAAGAGAAGCAGAGCACCTGATATATGGACAAGGAACGGTTTGAAACCAACAGGGGAGAGAACTGGATCGGATGGGAGGAAAAAATTCCGTACCCAGGGAATGGGGAGACCCCGGAAAAGGTTTCCCAGAGAAATTGTGGATTTCCCATCTCTGGAAGTGTCCAAGGATGGGCTTGGAACAGCCTGGGATAGTGGAAGGTGTCCCTGCCCATGGAACTGGATGGGACTTAGGATCTCTCCCAACCCATTCCGTGACTCCAAGAAATTCCAATTATAAAAACCAATATTAATACCAATAACCCAAAATTATCTTTTCCAACCTTAAGAATTCCATGATCCCATTTTCCAGTTTATCCCCAGGCCACAAATCCATGGCCATTCCAAAGCAATAAAACCCCACCTAAAATATTCCAAGTCAGAACTTGAAATCCCTCCCTACTCCAGCCATTCCCAGGCAATTCCGTGTTTATCGCACCTGGAGTATCCAATTGGAATAAACCAGGCATATTTAAGGCACTCGAAGTAAAGGAAATAATTCCTGAGCTGGCTCCTAAATTGTTCCCGCTTTTCCACAGCAGCAGTGGGAAATGATCCATTGGAAAAATGGGAATATTCCTATCAGGAATATTCCCAGCAATTATCCCCTGAGCCCAATATTTGGGGAATATTTGGATCCGAAAGCAAAAGTTGAATTTATTTGCCATAAAAGTGCCGAAATCTTCCAGGAGCACAGGAAGGAGAAGGAAAAATCAGGATGTGGTGCAGTTATTTAGGGGTATTCCCTTTTTTTTTTGTAGGAACAAAGATCTGGATTCATCTCCATTAATTTCATGGGCTGGGATTTTGAGATGGTTTAAGCAGGGAAAATAAATCCTAAACTTCCAGGGAATGTTGGTGAGTGCAGCTCCATGAGGTTTTCAGGGATGATAATTCTTGTTTTCCTGGATTTTACCAAACCACGGCATAATTCCACCTCGTGGATAACGAACCCAGCAAATTCCTGGTTCACAAAGGGGGAAAAAACCCAATTTGGAGCCAACTAAAACTGGAATTCTTTCCTGGAAGAGGATAAGGGAAAAAGGAATGGAAGTGGGATGAGGGATGTGCTGGCATGGGGACAACCCATCCAGGGTGGGTTTTTTGGGATAAGGGAGGGAAAATCTCCCAGGGATGGCACCACGTGGATTTTCCCATCCCTCCTTCCCTTCTCATTTCCCTGGGAATGCCTCTAAAATGCTCCTGATTCACACAGATCCTCGTGGAAGTGATTCCAGAGATTCCAGAGGTTGCCAAGACCTGGCGGAGGTTTGGAATGTGCCCTGGGATCCCATTTACTGGGAATTGCTGGGGATAATGAGGCTCCTTTAATTCCGTAATTTGGGCAGTTTCCTGCTCCCGGAATGAGGCGCCTCCAAGAAAAATTGGGAGGCTGCTGCTTCCTCGAGGAATGGTTTGCTGCTGGCAGGAGAAAAAAAAAAGGAAGGAAAAGAGGGAAGGGAGAAAAGGAAGGAAGGGACAGAGAAAATGAGGAAAGAGAAAAATGCAAATAAAAGGGAGAGGAGAAAAAAAATATTCCTGCAAAAAAGGAAAGGGAAAAATAGGAGAAAGCCAAGATTCCAGGGAGGAAAATGAAGCAATTGTGGGTTTATCCAGATGGAGATGAGGGGGATTTATCCGAATTAACTCTGGAAAGGGATAAGCTTAAATCCAGAGGAGCTGGGGGATGGAGGAGCAGGAATTGTTTGGGATGATCCCATAATCCCAAAGCAGTGGCTCATCCATGGATGAGTATCCGGCCCTGCTCCGGACACGTGGATTTGGACTCATCCTGCTCTTCCCAGCAGCTCCTTTGCTTCCAATTAACTCCTGCCAGGAATTGCTCCTGGGGGATGAACTCCTGGGCTATTCCAGGCTCCATGAACCTTGGAACAGGTGGAAATTCGTGATTCCTGCTGCTGCTGCCGGGAAAACAGGCAGGAAAACTGGCTCCATTCCTTCTGTAGTATCTCTGGGATGTGGGAGCACAGGGAGAGAGGGGCTGCAGTTCTTTCCCTGCCTTTGGAATCTGCTGTTCCCTCCTCCTGAGGATAAACGGGATTTTACTCCAAATGCAACGGAGGAAAAAACATCCTTGGGATGCAGATCCCATCCCGCTGAGGGGGTTTGGAGTGTCCTAAAAAATTTGTGGGAGTTGTTCTATGTTTATAAAGCTCCTGAGGAAATTTGGGAGCATTGGAGACACTGCTGGAGCTGCTGGAGCAAATCCAGAGGAATCTACGGAGCTGCTCCCAGGGCTGGAGCCCCTCTGCTCTGGAGCCAGGCTGGGAGAACTGGGAATTCCCAGCCTGGAGAAGGGAAGGCTCCAGGGAGANCCCTGCCTGTGGCAAGGGATGGAATTGGATGATCCTTAAAGTCCGTTCCCACCCAAACCATTCCGTGATTCCAAAACCTGAGGGATTTGGGCTCCATCCTCTGTACTTCTCCAGCTTCACCATTCCCAGCAAAGGGAATTGGTGCATCCACGAGGAAAAGCAGAGCCCGTGGATGCTCCTGGCACATCCCAGCGTCTCCAGAGCTGCAATTCCCACTCCAGGTTTTTGTGTTTGAGCCGGGAGCCCTCTCGTGGCTGCTGAGCCATCGTTATTCCAGCTCCATGATTAACCCTGGAATTCATTTCCCGAGCCAGAGCAGGGATAAAGGGATGGGAGCAGAAGGAAGAGTTCAGCAAAGTGGATAAACCAGAGCGGGATTTCCTGGAGCAGGATCTCCCCACTTGGAGTTATTCCCTTCTTGCCATCCCTAAAAATATCCTTGCTGATGCTGTTCCTGCAGCTCCAAGGAAATATCCGAGGGATTTTTCCCTTCACTTTTTAAAGCTGTTGCTGTCCTGCCTCTGGGTATTCCCAAGAATTCCATAGGGATACAATGATGTCCAAACTGGAGGGTGCTGGGTTTGGTGCTTGGCTGTGGAGCAGGATTTGGGACGGGAATCTCTGCCCAGGAGGGCAGGAAAACAGAGGGAAATGGGATTTTAGGGATCAGAGAAAATCCCCAAATTCCTTCTTAAACCCTAAAATCCTCCTCTTTAAATGAGTTGGACGCTCCAGAGCAGAGCGGGAATATCCTGGAATATCTGTGGAATATCCTGAGACATCCATGGAAAGAGGGAAGGAAAAGCGAATGTCTTGTAGGGGGCATATTTTGAATTCCCTGTTTGGAATCTGCATTATCCCCGTTTTAAAAATCTTGGGAATCATCAACTCTTCAGTCAACCCATCCCAAAAAATATAAGGATGGTGTGGCCAGATGGGATCAGAAAAAAAGGGATTATCCTGGTTTTTCCCCCCAGAAAACGTGGAATTAACCACCAAACCATTTCCAAAGGGCTTTTCCTCACTCCCATCCTGCCCATTCCAGGAGTTCCCTGGTGTTCTCCAGGGATTTGGAGAAGCTGTCCCAGCACTCAGATTTGCATCCCAGTCCCTCGCAGTCCGTCACTGGTCTGAAATCCTCGGAAAAACGTACCTGGCTGGTGTCCTGCTGGGGTTGTCCTTCCAGCCTCTCCTCCAAGGGCTGGAGGAGCTCCAGGGAATGGTTTCCCCATGGATCTTCTGGATGTGGTGGGGGCACAGCCAAGCTCTGCAGAGGGGGATGGATAAATGCCGACAGAATTCCATTAATTCCCAGAAAAAATGGGAAAACCGGACAGCAGGACCCTTTCCCAAGCCCTGACACTGATCGGTGTATCCTTATCCTTTCTCCGACCCAGCTTCCCATTAAAACAGGGGCAAACCTCAAAATTCCAGTGATCAAGCTCTGGGAATTGGAACTCCTTTGCATCCATCCCATCAGCACCGATGGGGAAGGAAGGATTCCCTGTGGGACGGAGGGATGCTCTGATAGTCCCAAATCCTTTTTTCCAGTTTGGGTTGGGCTCCCAAAGCTCAACAGAGATGGTTTTGGGGTCTCTGCATCCCGAATCCCAACTTTTTCTGGCTCCAGGGTTGTGTCTCTCGGTGCAAACCTCTCCTCTTAAGCCCCTAAAATGCCCTAATCCAGCTTCGGAAAATCTGGGAAAAACCTGAGGACACGGGAGGAGCCTGGGGATGAACAGGGATGTCCTGTCCCACCTTGTCCAAGTCCATGAGGAATTGGGATCATCCTGATCCAGCCACAGAGGGAGAAAAAACCCCAGGAGTTGCCTCCAACAGGAAGTCCAGAATGGAGAGAAGCCTTAAAATTGCGGATAAATTCCCAATTCCCATAAATATGAGCTGTTAATCAGGACGCAGGTGGCTGGAATTAGTCTGGTTACTCCAAATGAGGGCTCTGGAGTCACAGAATCATGGAATGTCCTGAGTGGGAAGGGACCCACCAGGATCATCCAGTCCAGTTCCTGGCCCTGCTCAGGACATCCCAGCCTGGGAGTGTTGTCCAAAAGCACCAGGAGCTCTGGCAGTCCCAACATGGACAATCCCAATCCATCCTGACAGCGGGATTGGATCCATCCCTGCCAGGGCAGGAGACACTCCACAGAATCCCAGGATGGAAAAGAATTCCAGGACCATCGAGTCCAAGCTGTGCCCCGTCCCCACCTTGTCCCCAGCCCAGAGCTCTGAGTGCCACCTCCAGATGTTCCTTGGTCACCTCCAGGGATGGGAACTCCAAACCTCCCTGGGCAGTTCCAAGGCCGGACCACCCTTTCCATGAAGGAATTTTCCATAATATCCCCCCTGAGCCTCCCCCGGCCCAGCCCAAGGCCGTTCCCTCTCCTCCTGTCCCTGTTCCCTGCGAGCACAGCCCGACCCCCCCGGCTGCCCCCTCCTGTCAGGGAGTTGTGCAGAGCCACAAGGGCCCCCCTGAGCCTCCTTTTCTCCAGGCTGAGCCCCTTTCCCAGCTCCCTCAGCCTCTCCTGGGGCTCCAGACCCTTCCCTGGACAAGCTCCATGTCCTTCCTGATCGGAAAAGCCCAGAACTGGACACAGTAAAAATCCCAATTTCATCCTTCCTGCTGTTTATTTTCACCTCAGGGAATTCTCCAGACTGCAGCACCTCCGGAGCCTCCAGCTCCAGGCTCTGTCCTTCTCCTGTCACCTCGGTGCCGGCCGGGACACGGCGGGAAGTGTTGGACACCAGCGGATCCTGCAACACCAAAACAAGGGATTGGTGTGGCATTGACAGCCCTGAGCTCCCAGGATCCACACCCGTGAGGAGTTGGATCCTGGTGGCTTCATTCCAACTTTTCCCAACCTTCCAGCACGCTCTGTCCCACATTTCTGAGCCAGGATGGGGCGAGTGGGCAGCAATTCCTTGCTGGCCACATCCAAACTTCCCTTCCAAGGAATCTTCCTCCCTCCCTGGGATCTCTTTTGCTGTTGAGACCTCACTCATGACCCTTTTTGGTGCTTCCAGCCCCAACCCCACCACTCCAACAGCCCCCAGAGGGCGCAAGGACACTTTGGTGGCTTCGGGAATGGCTTCTGTGCACAACGAAGCTCAACTGATTCCTTCATTCCCATGAAAAAATGAATGATTTCCATCCCTTTATCCCAAAGATCCCAGATCCTGGTGCCAGCCATAGCCTCTCCCGAGTCACCGTGACCTGCTCGGTGACAGAGGTGACCCTGCTGCCTTTGGTGGCTCATTCTCATTCCCTGGAGGTCTGTCACCCCCGGCAGGTGACACTACTCACGGTGACAGGCACGGCTGCCTGGTTTTCCCTGGAAGTTTTGCCCGTCCCGGAGCCATCCCGGTGCCACAGGAGCCCGTCCAGCCCGTCCCGCAGGATTGCGTTGGAGAGGTCCCTCAGCAGCGCCAGCTGGAACCAGTGCACACCAGTAAGGCAGCCCAGTGCCACCCTCCTGTCCCCAGCACGTGACAATCCAGGACCCAGCCACCCCAAAAAACAAGGAATGACGGATTTCCAAGGACCCACAGGGCAGGGACAGCCGAGGGATGGTTTAAATACAGGTTTGGGATCAAAGAGTTGATCCATGGAGCTTTTGTGGGGTTTCTTCCCACCCGAAATAAAAACCCCGCATTTGTGGCCTTTCAGGACTTCAAGGGGACTTGAAAAAGAGGGAGAGTGGCTTTTTCCATGGGAATATGGGGACAGGGCAAGGGGGAAGGGTTCTAAACTGAAAGAGGATTTAGGTTGGATATCGGGAAGGAATTTTTGGCTGGGAGGGTAAGTGCTGGGATGGAATTCCCAGAGAAGCTGGGGCTGCCCCTTGATCCCTGGAAGTGTCCAAGGCCAGGTTGGACGGGGCTTGGAGCAACCTGGGATAGTGGAAGGTGTTGAGGTTGGAATTAGAGGGGCTTTAAGGTCCAAGTTTCGCTGTCAAAGGGACCTCAAAGCCACTACCTACCCCATAAAATGGCAGCAGAAAATCTGTCCCAGAAATATTTAAATACAACTTGGAAAAGGAAATTGAATGAACCTTCCTGGGAATGCTGGGGGAGCAAATGTCACCTCCAGAATTCCAGAGGGAAGAGACGGAAAAGCCAGATTACAACCCCTGGTCAGGAGGAAGGACAAAGGATCTCCTACCTTGATCCCGTACGCTTCAAAAAGCCTCTCCAGGTCCTGCAAGGGGAAAGAAGGGTCCCAACTTCTCCCCCTCTGCTCTCCAGGAAGTTTTCTCCTGGAGGTGGCTGATGGCCAAGGGGACACACATTGGGTCCCCTCAGCCATCCCAATCCCAGACAGAGAGGGAGGTGCTTCCAACATTTATATGGAATTTAATTTTGATTTATTTACCTTCATTTCCACTCCTTTTCCTGGTGGGCCGGGTTCTCCCTTGGAATAAACGAGATCAGCTCATTAATTCCGTCATTATCTCCAGGAGGAGCAAGAAGAGGAAGGAGAATAATTCCATATCTGGCCCTTCTTCTGTGACCAGCCTGCTCCATAACCCTGGATAAATCCCATTAAGGGGTTGAATCCCACCCTGCTCCATGGGCTCCTCCCCTCCTCCAGTGGACACAGGCACAGCTGGATTTTGTAGGAAAAGCCTGGCCCATGGGCACCATCCAAGGTTTGGGCCAGAACTTTGCTCCATCCCCTTCTCCACCTCTTGCCCATGGACAATGTGTGGACAAGGAAAGGTTTTTGAGGTCCCTCAGTGCCACCAGCGCAGAGGACACCAAGGAGGACAATGGCCAAGGTGTCCCCATGGTTGGTGGTCCCTTCTGGAGGCGGCCATGCTGCTGGTGGCCCCACACGTAGCTGGGTCCAACATCTCCAGCGGGATGGGCTCCCATAGGAGGTCATAGTGATGGAATTCCATCTCTAGGTGGGAGATTTTGGATCGTGCACAGATGAAATCATGGATGAGCTGCAGGGGTTTGGGAGGTCCAGCCTGGAGGCTCTTGAGGTGAGGAACATCTGCTGAGGTGGGGCTGAGCTGCCTCTCTGAGGGGCTTCATTTCACTGAAATCCGGGTTCGGCATCGACAGATTCCGGTGGAATGAAGGGCACCAGGAAGGCCCCCGATGGCATCTCCAGCCAAGGTGTGCCAGGAAGAACTTGGGATGCCTGTGCCCTGGATAAACCCTTGCTTTTCCAAAGGTCTGGATCTCGTGGCAGCCAGATCTCCCTGTCCTGGTGCTGTTTCCGGCAGCATTTTCCTCTCCATTAAGGAAGGAGTTGTTCACACCTTTAAAGACCTTGGATGTGTGGGATCTGAAGCCGTTCCTCCTTCCACCCCTTTCCATGTGCTCTTCAGCTTGCAGGAGGAGGAAAGGAAGGAACCGTCTGTGAACATTCCAGAAATTTATCCCGTTTAACTCCTGAAGAACATTCTTCTTCCTAAAGAAGCTCTGTGGAGATGTGGTGCCAGCGTGACCACGAGTTCCTGAGCCCATCCCAGGAGCTCTGCTTTGAAATTCCAAACTTTTGGGGGGGTCAGAGGAGACCTGAGCTGGGTTTTCCTCCCCTCTGACCAGCCTGAGGTGGTGACACCACCACAAAAATGCCCCCATGGACTCAGGACCTACCTTTGGGCCCGGGGGGCCTCTTTCACCTCTCAGGCCGTCCTTCCCAGGATCTCCCTGAAAACCAGCAGGAATGTGTTAGTTCCCCTCTAAAATTCCCATTTCCTGTGCGCTGATCCCAAACTAATCCCACCTTTTCCAGAGGGACTAACCAACCCCTTCTTGTGTCTCCCTAATTCCCATTTTTAAGGTAAATTTGGAACAATTCTGCTCTTCACTTGAAACTTGACCTCCAGAAGGGCTCCAGTTCCTGGGAGTTTTCCCGCTTTTCCTTTTTCCATTGCTATCCCACCTGGAATAACGGAATTACCTCTTGTACAACCCAAATTTTGCCTTTATTTCCCTGCCACCACATCTTGGCTGAGGAAGCAACACCATTTCTTTGGGAAAGCCTGGGACTGGATCTGTTTTGGGGTGACAGATCCATGGGGATATTCCCTGCAGCTTTTTTCCCAGTCCCATTTTTCCTGTGACTCAGGACACGAGTCCTGCAGGGAAATCAGGAATTTGGCAGGGCTGGCTGCATAGGATCCATCAAAAGACACCCTTTGGACCTCTGGGAATGAGTTTTTTCCTCCCAGCACAGCAAAATATCCCAGGAACTGCTGCTCTGTCTCGAGTTCTTCCCTGTGCCCACAAAATAAATGCCAAGAATAAGTAAAATTAAATATAAAATAAATAATTAAATTAAATCAATTAAACAATTAAAGAAAATAAATTAAATAATTAAAGGAAGTAAATTAAATAATTAAATAACATCTTTAAACTCCCAATTCTTGTTACAATGGCCACACGGAGAAGGGTGGGGAGCGGCTTCGATATTTTTGGATATCTCCCAAATAGGATTTAGCTAAAGTCATGAGAAACTTGGTAATATTTTCCCTAATTTTTTTCCATGGGGATGAAAAAAGGATGGAGTGAATCCATCTCTGCTGGATCCCTCCATCAGTGCTGGATCCATCCAACCCCAATCCGAATAAATAAATAAATAAATATTATTTATTTATAATGCTGGGCATAAATAAAAGCTCTCCCAAAATCCACCCTCTCCCAGCTCCTCCTTCAGGGATTCCTTACATCCTTCCCAGGTTCTCCTGGATCTCCTTTCATTCCCTGCTCTCCAGGTCGTCCTGGGAGTCCAGGAGGACCCTGCAAGAAGAAGTTGAGAGAAAAAACAACAAATAGAACACAAGAAGCTCAGAAAAGGAAAACAGCAAGGAAAATGTTATTTTTCCCACAGGAAAGGAATCTTTGGAAGTGGATATTTCCAAGTGAGGGCTCCCATCGGGATGGAGAAGGAAAACAGAGCAGCCCCGCCACTGTCTAGGGCAGGAAATGATAGTAAGAGTGAGGAAAATGGAATTATTACCCTGAGTCCTCTCACTCCTGGCTCTCCATCTTCTCCCTAAAAGAGAGGAGCAGCTTTCCAAATGTTCTTCCATCAAGTGACGGGAATTTTATTGCACTTAAACCCGGAGGAAATGGTTGAAAGGGAGAGGACCGAGTCCATCAACTATTCCAGGGGCTCTAATGGAGGTTAAATCTCTTTGGCACCGCTCAGTCTTGGAAAACTGAGATAGAGGCAGGTTTTGGGATATCTGGGATGTCTTAAATCAGGGATGGTGTTTTACAGCATTCCCATAAATGAGGAAAAAGGGGCACAAGGTGTGGGGATGACTGGAATATTTAAATTTCAGGGTAGGATGAGGTGATTGCCACCAAATCCCACTGTTCTGAGCTCCAGGAATGTTTGGATAACGATCCGAGGGACAGGGTGGGATTGTTGGAGTGGATGATCCTGGTGGGTCCCTTCCAACATGGGATATTCTGGGATTCTGTTCATGGCACTCTGTTTTCAGCATCTCCCAGAAAAAATAGATTTGAGTTATTTTATGGCCTTTCTGTTCCAGCCTTTTGGAATGTGAAATCCAAGACAAAACAAAGGTGAAGAGGGTTCTCCACAGTCTTGTTTAAGGACAAATAAACAGGAAATAAAATGAGTGGGGATCAACTTCAGGACAAATCCAAGGGTTTCATTTTCCAGCTGCTGTTTTCCTGGCACCTTAGGAAGGAGTGGGATTACCTCGGTCCCTGAGGGGCCTTTCCTCCCCGGTTCTCCCTACAATGCAAAAGTCCTGGGTTTTCCCAAGCTTTTCACCATCATTTCCTACTCAAATTCAGAGCTCCTGTTCTGGAATCACGACTCCAAAGTCAGGGCTGTTGGAATGCAGCTGCTTCCTTTCTTTCCAAGATTTCCCTGGGTGATCCTATTCCACTTGATGTCCAGGGATCAACCCTGCCCTTGGAGCTGCAGAAAGCTCTTCACTGACCGTGGTCAGGTGAGGTTTTCCAGGAGCCATGTTGGGAATTCATGGGAGGTTGGGAGGAGACAGAACCAGGACAGGTGACCCAAACTGACCGCAGGGATATTCCAGAGCAGCTGACATCAAGCTCAGTGTATAAAAATCCAGTTTTCCAGAAGCCATCAGGATGTTTTTGTGAGGGCCCACCTCGTTTGATCACAAGAGGGAACTCTTAATAGGGATCCTATTCCATGTCCAGGGATCAACCCTAGCCCTTGGAGCTGAGGAAAACTCTTCCCTGACTGATCAGGAGAAGTTTCAAGAAGCCTGTTCTGATGTTTTCATGAGGGCCCACCTTGTTTTCGTGAGGGGCCACCTCGTTTGCTCCCAAGCGGGAACTCTTAATAGGGATCCTATTCCATGTCTAAGGATCAACCCAGCCCTTGGAGCTGAAGAAAGGTCTTCCCTGACTGATCAGGAGAAGTTTCTAGGAGCCTGTTCTGATAGGAGCCTGTTCTGATGTTTTTGTGCAGGCCCACCTTGTTTTTGTGAGTGGCCATCTTGTTTTTGTAAGGGCCCACCTTGGTTTTGTGAGGGCCCACCTTGGTTTTGTGAGGGCCCACCTTGTTTGATCCCAGTGGGGAACTCTTAATAGGGATCCTATTCCATGTCCAGGGATCAACCCAGCCCTCGGAGCTGAGGAAAGCCCTTCCCTGACTGATCAGGAGAGATTTCTAGGAGCCTGTTCTGATGTTTTTGTGAAGGGCCACCTTGTTTGGCCATAAGAGAGAATTATTTGGGCAGTTCTGTGAGGAGTAGGGATTTGAACTCCATGATTTTTATGGATCCTTTCCAGCTTGAGATCATCTGAGGCTCAGAACCAGAAGTGAGCCCCTCAGGGCTGGTGTGGGTGCACCTTGTGCTAAATCCACGTCAAGCAGATGTGACTCAGTGACTAAAATCCTCATCAAAGAATCCCAGAATGGTTTGGGTTGGAAAGGACCTTAAGGATCATCTCATTCCACCCCCTGCCATGGGCAGGGACCATTTCCACTATCCCAGGTTGCTCCAAGCCCCGTCCAGCCTGGCCTGGGACACTTCCAGGGATCCAGGGGCAGCCACAGCTTCTCTGGGCACTGATGGCGAATAACAAGGAAGAAAAGTTGTCCCTTTGTCCTGTTTGTCACTGCAGGGCAGAACTGGGATTGCTGGTTATTCCCAAAGAATCTGCAGCTCCATCCGCCTGGATCCTGCCTTTACTTACATCTTTTCCTCTCAGCCCGACCTCTCCTGGTTTTCCAGGGAATCCTGGTTCACCTCTCTCCCCCTAAAGGAAACAAGACTTGTCACATTCCTGTTTTGCATTCCACAGCCCTCCCATTTCAGACACTGAGGGGGCAATTCCAGCAGCACCATCCATGGTCATGGAGTTGCTTCCACACTCCTGGATGAGGTTTGGGCTCAGAGCATTTACCCTGTGCTAGGAAGGGCTGGAGCTGTAGGATTTGTATTATTAATATTTATTTTATTTTGATTTATTTAATAATATATATTTATATTGTTTTCATTCATTTAATTACAGTATTATTATTTTTATAGGATTATTGGGCTGGAAAGCATCCAGGTCTAACCTCATCCATTGGGACTCCACAGTCATCCCTGGAATTCACTCAAGACAGAATCTGTTGAGGTTCTCCACCTCCAGGAGCAGCTCAGATTAGCAGAGACTCGAGATGGACCCAGTCTTGGACACAGGATCAGTTCCCATTCCATGGTTTAATTTTTATTCCCATTTCAATCAGCTGAGCTCTCATGGATTCGTCCTCACACACCTGCTCTGTTTGATGTTTGTCCCACAAGGTCATGGGTTTGATCCCATTTCCTTAAGAGTTGGGTTGGAAAATCCTTGTGGGTCTCTCCCAGCTCAGAATATTCCATGAAATCTGGGAAATTTGTGACACCACCTCTCCAGGCCTTCTCCAAACCCCAAACACTTCTTGCTGCCTCCACTTTGCAACCTCATTAACACACCTCGTTAACCTCTCCTGTCTTGGCTGCATCCCATTTATCTCTCGTGACATCCCATTTCTCCATGCCCAGGAAGCTGATTCGGCCTAAATATTCCATTCACTGATCTATGGAACAATTCCCAAATCCAAGCATTCCTCCAGCCAAGACTGGGGAGATCCCTGTTTGAGGAATGCCCACAGTGAGACATTCACTGAACAAATGCCACAGCTGGGATCTTTCCCAGAAATTTCTTGACTGGTTTTGAACTTTTCCTGGGAAAAATCATGCAAGTGAGGACTAGACGGAATTTTTTAAGGCCTGATTAAAGATGTTGGACGAAACCTTCAAGACCACTTGGTTCCACCCCCTGCCGTGGGCAGGGACACCTTCCACTATCCCAGGTTGCTCCAAGCCCCATCCAACCTGGCCTTGGACACTTCCAGGGATCCAGGGGCAGTCACAGCTTCTCTGGGAATTCTATTCCAGGGCTTCCCCACCCTCACAGGGAACAAAGCTTTCCATGGACTCACCTTCTGACCTGGCTTCCCAGACAATCCCACATTTCCCTGCAGAAACACAGAAAGAATGACACAGGTAAGATAATTCCAGGTGTCAGCAGCTAAAATCAGAGAAGGCGAAAAGTGGGAATGTCCCAGGAGGGGCTGCTCCAAGCGCACCCTGTCCGGAGCTTCCTGTCTCCCTCACTTTGAGCTTCCCACCCCTCTATCAAAGATACTCATCCATAATATTGGGATTTGCCAATTTTTGCTGGTTTAAAATGAATGGGACTGTGAATGTCCCTGGAGAAGGGAACAGCAAGGATTAATCCAACCCTTCCCGGACATCAGCGGAGTCACATGGGAGCCACCAGAATGTCCTTAGACACAAAAGTCAGGAAGATAAAGCTCAAGGTGACTTTCAGGACACAAAATCATTGGAAATGGGACTTCCTTGGATTCTGTTCACCAAGACTGGATTCTGTTCACAGAATCATCAGTCGAGCATTGACCATCCGTGTTTTCCTCCAGTCACGAGGAATTCTCCGCCTTGTGGTGGAGTCCCACCTTTGCACCTGACCTGAGGAGAGAGCTCATGACCCCACCACCCCAGACCTCCACAGGGTCACCAACCCCGTTCCTTGTCATCTTCCCAGTATTCATCTCCTCAGAGCTGAAGGCCAACAAATCCATGGAGATGACAGAGAGATTTTGTCCCTAAACCTCCTGGTTTGTCCCCTGAGCCCTTCCCATTCCACACCCACCCCATTGTCCCACTCACCCTGTCACCGACGTCTCCCTTTAGCCCAGGCTGGCCAGGAATTCCAAACCCTGGACTTCCCTGAAAAAACAAAAGGATACAGGGTCTTGCCAGGGCAGCTTTTCCAAGCTCAGGACGAATCTCCACAGAGCAGGAAAAGCCAGAGCAGATCCAAGGTATTTCCATCCCCATGGACAACCAGGGAGATGAGCATTTACTCCCTCCCTGATTTCCTTTCTTGGACCTTTGGATTTCTACACATGGAAGTCTCCCCCTGAATTCCTGGATGGATGACTTGGGGAGGAATTCCATCTCCCTCAGAGCTTCCTTGGTGGCCACAAACAAAAGAAATCCTTCTATCCCCAAAGGATGAGCAAGGTCATCACCTTCTCCCCTTTTTCTCCTGGAATTCCTTTGTCTCCTTGTGGTCCAGCTGGTCCGGGATCTCCCTGGGAATAAAAGACACACCTGGAACCAAGAATATCCCACAGGAAGACAAGCCCTATTCCCGTGACTCCTTAGGGCTGCATTTTTTCCTTCTAACACAGCCTGGAAAAAAATTCCCTTGCCAAATCCATCCATCCATTTATCCTGGATTTATAAGGAAGTTTTTCCATGGCACTTGATCTTCTGCCATCCAAAACTCATCACAGCTGTTGCCACACTAAAAGCACCAAAAATGCATTTTTAGTGGTATAAACTGAATAAACATTTTATTTTTCATTTCTCTGCAGGTTGGCAGTGAAGTATCAGGAATAAATGAAAAAAAATTCAGATATTCCAGGCCACATTCCATCACCAGGCCACAGCAAAATTCCTAGGACACTACTTAAGCTCAGCCTAAAAGAAAAGAGGGATTTTTGCCAGCCAATGTTAAGCAGTCTGGGCAATAGGACCAATAAAAGGAGGTGATTCCAACATCCAGTCCCAGGGAAAAAGTCAAAATTCGTTGTGTCTATGGAATGAGGGAGGTGTGAAGCACTGTAGGGAATTTCCATGGAAAAGCCAAGGGGAATTAGTCCTGCAGTAAATCCTTCTTACAGAGAGAAGGTTCTTGGCAGGATGGCAGTGAGAGAGCAAGTCTGAGAAAAAAAAAGATTAAAAATTCCATTTAAAATATTCCAGGTCATGTTCCACCTCAAAGCCACTGAGAAAGTAAATGGAATCCTCTAAAGTAGTTGGAAAATATGGACAATACAGCCAGGGAATAGCTCTGTCCCAGAAATTTGGGAAATTCAATTTTCTCTCAAGGCCGAACTCTGGATCAGAGGCCTGAAGATGTGGGAAATTTCCATCCTTGGGAATTCTCCGCACAGGAGACCTGACCCAGCTTTGGAGGGGGCTTTGCTTTGAGCAGGAGGTGGGATTGGAGACCTCCAGGAATCCCTTCCAGCCTCTGCTATCCCTGATTTTAGCCTCCCTTGGCTGGAAGTATCTTCTGGGATTGGGCTGGATCTGCACCTGAGTGATGTCTCCCTTCTGAAATCCCAAATTTTCCCCTGGACTAGGGCTAGAAAGAGAACATCAGGTACAAAACGTGAATAAAAGCAAGAGAAATATCCCCGGGACAAGACTTCTCCAAGCTCTCCTCTCCTGTCAGTCACAAGGGAAATGGGATTCAGGAAAAATGGAACAACCTTCCCCTTTCCAGGAGCAGATCTTGCCTTTTCAAGCAGTGCTAATTGATGAATTAATTAATTAACAGTCTTACCCTGACACCTTTCTTGCCTGGAGGTCCCAAAACCTGAAGAGAGGAAGAAATCAGAGAAATCCTCAGTTATTTGTGGGGGGAAAAAATTTTAAAAAGTCTCCTTTTCATGGTTTCTTTTCCAAAGCAAGGAATGTTATGGGCTAAGAATTGCTATGGAATAAGAATTGTTATGGGATAAGAATTTTTTACGGGATAAGAAATCTTATGGCACACAGAGGTGGCCACCTTAAAGGTTTCTCCTTAAAGCTGGAATTTGGAAGGACATGGAGAGCTGTGGGTGTCCAGCAGGGCTCATCCCTGTGGATGAGGAGCTTGAGCAGGGACAGGCCTGGAGCACATGGATTCAGCAGTGGGAATTTTTATCCTTATGTTTCCTGGACAGCAGTGAAGCTCCTTTGAGGGGACAGTGGGAATATTGGGAATACAAGAAGTGGAGCAAGGGAGAAGAGGACAAAGTTGGCTGGAGGGTCAGGGAAAAGGTCTGGGTGTTCTTCCTGCAGTTCTGTGGGACACGGCTCTTGGATTCCCGGCATTTTGGGGTTGAAGCTGCACAGCTGAAGGACAAGAAGGGTTCTAATCCACTCCAAGTTACCTCCAAGGCTGGAGCACCAGGAAATCCTGGATTTCCCTGCAAGGCAAGAGGATGGAATGGTGGCCAACGGAATGGAAAACGGAAGGCAGGGAAAACTTTCTGCTCATCCCTTTCCCATCATTTATTCCTTAAAAGTGCCCAAACTCATCTCAGGAGCACAAGAGCTGAGGAGAGGGGAGACACTGAGCTCAAGGATATCCCTGCTGGATCCTACAGGAAACAACTTGGGAAAAATCAGGATAATTTCACCTGAGCTGGTCAAATATTCCCTTACTGTTTCACTCACTTGGTCTCCCTTCTGCCCTGGAGGTCCCGGGATTCCCTGGAAGAAATCAGAAGGGAATTTCCACCAGAATGAAAACAGATCCAGCATTTTTGGTTCATTCTGCCAGAGGGAGGGAAGGATGAAGCTCTTCAACCCAATTTTCCATTAATTACAGGACAGCTCTTCCAGCCTGGAACTCTGGAGCCTCCCTGGCCACAAAAGCGCCGTTTATTATTTAAAATATCCCACCTTGCTGCCATTCCAGGTTTCTCCTGGCAGCAAGGAATTCCAGAGTCCAGGGAGTGTGAAACGATTCCCATTCTTTGCTTTTGAGTGAAGGCTCCAGGTCAGGCTGGTCTGGTTGAAGATTTCCCTGCTCAGCCCAGAGGCCTTGGAAGGACACTTCCAACCCAAACTATTCCATGGTCCAACGATTCCCACAGGAATTATTATGAGGATTCATCATGATGCTTGTTAGGGACGGAAAATTTCCTTGGAACCTGAATTCCCGGCCCAGGAACTCGGGGTCAGGATTTCAGCACCCACCTTTGGTCCTGGTGCTCCTGGAGGTCCCATCATTCCCTGAGAACAACAGAGGAAACAGTGAAAGCTCCGATTTTAAACCCCAAATCTCCCTTTCTCTCACCCTTTCCATGTGGAACCACAGGATTCCAAGGAAAACCTAAATATTGGAGGAGACTTTGGAGACACTGAACACTCCAAAAGGATTTTAATGCAAATCTCACGGCAAAATTCCCAACCCACCTGCTCTCCGTCTTCTCCCTTCAGGCCAGCAGTGCCAGGAATGCCAATTCCTGCCATTCCCTACAAGGAAAGCACAGCATCCTCAGGAATGCTGATCCCAGAGCACCCATCCTTCCCAGATTTCTGCTCCAGAGTCTTTCTTGGCAAAGCAGGAGGGGAGAAATTTCCTCTGGGAATGTTTGGCTCTGAGCAGAGCCAGTAAACTCCAGGAATATTGGGAGATCCCAAAATGCCTTCCCACAAGTCTGCCCTGCTATTCCCTGGGCTGGTGGATTCAGGAAATATCCCACCTTTTCTCCTCTCGGTCCAGGCAGTCCAGGAACTCCGTGAAGCCCTACAGGGCCTGGCAAACCAGGTTTTCCCTGGAAAGGAAGGAATATCATCAAATCTTTTTTTTTTTCCAAATTGGGAAGGTTTATTTTTAATTCTGCAGGGAAATATTTATCCTGATCCGTCCATCTGAACAATTCCTTTACAACTGAGGAATTACAGAGCTGTCTGTGTATTCCCAAGTTTCCTTTTCCCTCACAAATAAGTTATGAATCCCTGACTTTACTCGGGAAGGGGAAACAATGGAAGGCAGAGGCTGGGAACCCACGTTGGTCTGGAATGGTGAATCCAGACACACGGAAGGGGCTGATTTATGGGATATGGCTGTCCAACATGGCAAAGACAATCAAAACCAGGTCCAGGAAGGACAGAAAGAGGTGCCTTGGGAAGGATGGAAAAACAGGACATGGATGTTATCCTTCAAGTTTGAGCCATTTGTAACGCCGGGAATTCCCAGACCAATCCTGGTGTCTTTTATTCCCAGTAATCCTCCATGGACTTTTTTCCTTATCTCCTCTTGAATTCAAACTTCCCACACCCCAAACCTCCTTGTGGGATGATTTCCGGGAAGAACGACCCCTTTCCCTTGCTTTGGATCTGCTGCCAGCTCAGGCCATTTGCTGTCCCATGCTCCTGATCCACATTTTTCCCTCCTCTGGATCTGCCCCAGTTCTTCCCTGACTTCCTGGGGCCACTCACCGGCTCTCCTGGCTCTCCTCTGTCACCTTTGAGGCCACTCCTCCCACGAGGACCCTGCATGAAGCACAGGACAGTCTCACTCCATGATCCTTTCATGGATCTCCACGGAATCTTGGGAAGTTTGGAAGCCAAAACTTTTTGGGCAGCTTGGAAATAATGATGGAAAAACGTTTTTCATCCCAAAGGGAAAGCCAATCTCAGGTACTCACCCTGATTCCTGAATCCCCTGGTTCACCCTGAAACACAAAGGACAAGGAGAATTCCTGTGGGATGGGCATTTAGGGGCTCCTCACCAAACTTCATCCCGGCAAAAAATCCTGCAGTCCGATAATCCAAGAGAGCAAAATTCCCACTCCCAAGGGAAGCAGAGCTTTAGGAGAGGTCTCCAGACACCTCCACCTGCAATTTTTGGAGTCAGATCTCCTTTTCCTGTGGCACATCCCGGAACTGTGCTGCAAACTCACCTTGATGGAGATCCCTGGTGGCCCTGGAGAACCTGGAACCCCAGGAACCCCTGGCTGCCCCTTCTGTCCCTACAACAAGGAAAAGCGGGAGAGGGAGGGATGTGGGATCTCTGCCAGATTTTGGGAAGCTGAGGGCTCCACCACACCTGGGATTTGATACTCACAGGGGGGCCAGGCTGCCCATTCCGGCCAGGAATCACCTCCACTCCTCCCAGGACATAGCCTGGCTCTCCCTGTGGATAAAGGAATGTTGGGAGATCCAGGAGCAGACAGGAAATTGGGTGATTTAGGGGCAATTCCATCAACCCAAAGCACCCGGTACTCAAAGCCACATGGCCTTGGCATGAATTTGCTTGCTGGCATGGAAAAAAATGAATCTCAGGGAAAGAAAAGGAAGTTGGCTTTCAGCAGGATCCATTCCCGATGTCCATCCGCACAGACAGCTCAGGGGGATGCAAGGAAAGAGGAGGAATGGGGACTGGGAGAAGGACAGGAAGCTGCTCCTGGGATCCCCCCACAGTTAATATTGAAATATTTTAGTGTCCATAAAGACATAAAATTCCCAAGGGAAACTCCCACAGCCGGACTGGCAGTGTAGGATTATTTAGACACAGCTTAAAAGTTCACATTCGCCAAAAAATTCAGGTAAAAATGCTTGGAAAACAGAGGTCACAACAACGAAATGGATTTTTCCCAGTGAAATCCAGGAATAGAACTCACTCTGTCTCCTTTCGGCCCCACTGGTCCTGGATAGCCCGGAGATCCCTGGAATTAAAAAGAAATTCTGCAGTATTGAACAGAAAAGCACCCACAAGACCATGGATTCTGATCTCTGGAAGTGTCCAAGGTAAGATTGGACCGGGCTTGGAGCAACCTGGGATAGTGGGAGGTGTCCCTGCCCATCCTGCCCATGAAATGGGATGAGTTCTAAGGTCCCTTCCAACCCAAACCGTCTTGGGATTCCAAATACTCACAATGTCACCTTGGCTGCCAGGGAGCCCCTGCAAAACAGGACAGAGGGATAACTGGTCATATTCTCTGGAATGACCCTTTGGAAAAGCTCGTTAAACCAATCCATACCATGATTCCAGGGGGACCTGGAGGACCCGGCCGGCCCGGCCTGCCTGGCAGCCCAGGAATGCCGTCCTTCCCAGGGAGACCCTAAAAACATGGAAAATAACAGTGTGGGGGTGATGCCCTTGGAACTGCAAACCCAAACAGCTTCATACAGCACCATAATGCTTGAGAGCCTTCCCAAATCCCAGAGCAGTTCCCTTTTCCTGGATTTTCAAAGCCAGCATGGAGCAGGACTAGCAAAACACCAGCAGAAAAGATCTGAGGGTGATTCTTTGCTCGAGCTCTTCCTTGGTCATAATTTGGTTGTATTTACTGTCAGAGGGCAGGGCTGTATGGGATATTGGGAAGGAATTCCTGGCTGGAGGGTGGGGAGGCCCTGGAATAGAAGTCCCAGAGAAGCTGTGGCTGCCCCTGGATCCCTGGAAGTGTCCAAGGCCAGGCTGGATGGGGCTTGGAGCACCCTGGGATAGTGGAAGGTGTCGAGGTTGGAACTGGATGATCTTTAAGGTCCCTTCCCACCCAAACCCTTCTGTGATTCCGTGACATTAATTATCCAAGTGGATCATGCTGGTAGGGCGCACTCGATGATCCATATGGGTCCCTTCCAACTGGGAATATTCTGTGACTCACCCGCTCCCCTTTCTCTCCCTTCACAGTGAAGCCGTGGGGGTCGTAACCCCTGTGAGCTACTGAGCCCCTGGAGCCCTTCAACGGAAAAGAGAAAAAAAAAATTATCAGGGAATTAATATCCACCAAAGGATGGCAAATAAACCGGAGCGACCGGGAAACATGGACTAAAACATTCCTTGGCTTACGCAAAAAAAGGGAAAAGCAAAGTTGACCATCCAGGAGAATTCTCAGACATTTAAATTCTATTCCTATGAATTTATAATATGAATTTTTAATACCTCCAAGTGCTCTGCAGTGGCTTTATCCACCAAAACATTCCCAGCTCTATCTTAGATTCCCGAATTCCACTCCCTGGATTTCAAAGACTTTGCTCTTCAGGGCTGGACAGTGAGGTCAGGATGGGACGCAGCGTCCTAAATCCGCTCGGATTTCGCTTTGAAACTGCACTCAGAGAAGAAGATTCTCCTTGTGCCTGATCCACCCCAAGCTGGATTTACTCTCAGGTGTAGGAACTCACCTTTCCTGGTGGGATTTGGGTTCCTGGAAGCTGAGGATCAGAACAAATGGCCTCTATCAACTCTTGGAGGATTTGGGGGAAGTCATCGAAGGTGCTGACGTAGAAAACGTTCTGGGGGTTCTGCTGCAACAAGATCCTGTGGAGCTCCACGGGGTCAGCTCCTGACACTCCCACAGCAATGACACGGAGCCCTGGAATGACACGGATCCCATCACTCTGAATTCTTGGGATCGGAGTTTCCAAACCCCTTCCTGGTAAAAACCTCTGGTGGGATCAGGTAGAATCCACAGAGAAGTCACCTGGAGCTGGGTGTGAGTTCCAGCAAAGCAAGAAAAGTTGAGAAGAGAAAAAAAGAAGGATAAAAGAGGGAAGGAGCCAATGGTGCCCTCAGAGTGACTCCTCACACAATGCTCAACCATGCTCAACCCCCTGGAAATTCATGGAGAGCCCAGGGAAACAAAACAGGGCAACCTCAAACACCTGGAAATTCCTGGAGAGCCACAGGAAACACAACAGGGCAACCTCAAACCCCTGGTAACCCATGGAGAACCAAGGGAAACACAACAGGGCAACCTAAAAACCCCTGGAAATTCATGGAAAACCCAGGGAAACACAACAGGGCAACCTCAAACCCCTGGTAACCCATGGAGAACCAAGGGAAACACAACGGGGCAACTCAACCCCCTGGAAATTAATGGAGAACTGAGGGAAACACAAAAGGACAACCTAAACCCCTGGAAATTAATGGAGAACCCAAGGAAACACAGGAGGACCTCACCACCCCACTGGAAATTCATGGAAAACTGAGGGAAACACAACGGGGCAATCTCAATCCTCTGGAAACCCATGGAGAACCAAGGGAAACACAACAGGGCAACCTCAACCCCCTGGAAATCCACGGAAAACTGAGGGAAACACAATGGGGCAACCTCAAGCCCCTGGAAATTCATGGAGAACCCAAGGAAACACAACAGGACTTTAACCCCCTGGAAATCCATGGAAAACTGAGGGAAACACAATGGGACAACCTCACCACCCCACTGGAAGTTCATGGAAAACTGAGGGAAACACAATGGGGCAACCTTGGCCTCCTGGAAATTCCTGGAGAACTCAAGGAAACACAACTGGGAACTCCTACCCAAAGCATGGGCTGCCCTGGCTGGGGGCCACACGTCATCCTGGGATTGTCCATCGGTCACGAGCACCAGGATGTGAGGAAAACCCGGTCTCATCCCTCTGGAGGGCTGGAATAATTCCTTTAGCATGTAGGATACGGCACGGCCTGAGCAGACAGGGAGAGACAGGGTGGGAGTCTGGATTAATTCTGCAGGTCTGGGCTCTGGATCTCCTTCCACAGGGGGAGGATGAAGGGAATTCCTCATAAATGGAAAGCCCTGGCCACGGGACAACGTCTTTCGAAGGATAACAGCAGGAAATCAGCTTGGCTGGAATGGTTCTCATGGAATCAGCAGTTTTGGAAAGCGGAAACCAAAATACTCAGAAAATTGAAGCATTTTTCTTACACTTCTGGAAAAAAATCCACAGAATTCCCATTTCCAAATGTCTTTGGAAAGACCAAGAAAGTTTCACAAAGAAATCTCCCGCTGATTGAAATGGTCAAGAAGCTCCAAAACACTCTGGAAAGATTCCTACATGGAGTAAAATGTCTTTATTGACACAAATTCCATAAAAAAAAAAGGATTAGACATGAGGTTAGCTTGGAATTTCCAGCCTGATCAATTCCATGCCTTCTTTCCCTGAACAATCCCATGAAAATTCCTGTATTTTGACCATCCCCCTTTATTTGTGCTCTTATCCAATACCACCGAGGCAGGATGAGGGATTTGGGTGCCTCAAAGCTTTCCTGATATGAAGAATTCATTGAAAAATCCCAAAACTACAGAATATTCCATGTGGGAAAGGATCCACAAGGATCATTGAATCCAACTCCTGAATGGTCCATAGGGGGATTAAGTCTTGGAGTTGCTGGCACCAGGCTCCAACCAGCTGGGCTAAATTATTTAATTAAAATTAACCATCTTTAATTTACCATTCCTGGCTGTGTTCCTCCAGGGAACCAGGTATTCCCAGTGTCCTGCTGGGAATGAGCACATGGAAAATGTTGTCCCCCTCCGAGCTTTTTAAATGAGACAAAAGTATCTGGATTTCTGGGATGCGAGAGTGCTTCAACATCGGCCATCCTTATGTTTATGGTGTAAAAACCTTCCTCAAGTGCAGGCAAAATCATAAAATAATGAGGAAAACCCAGGGGAAAAACCAGGACACGGATAAAAGCACAAAGTGGTTGGAAAAACCACTCCCGAAAATTAAATTTAATCTGTTCCCAAATTTAAAACAACTTCGAGCGCAACGGTCCCACCAAGGAAATGGCTCCGAACCACTCAGAAAAATGTTTTCCTTGGCTTCCTGATCCAGAAGGATCATCCCAGGTGTCCAACTCCCCTCCCAGACCTGTTTTGGTGTTGCCTCCGGTGTAGCTCAGCCCTTTGATGGCTCTGAGGGCTCCGTTGCGGTCGCGGTGTTGGTTGAAGTGAAAAGCTGCCCTGGGCTCCTCGTTGTACTGAGCAACAGCAACCTGCCAAAAACAGGGATTAAAATCCCACAACCCACACGAAATGGGACAGATTGCCTCGAGTCGCAGCGTGGTGCACCGGGAATGGGAAGAGGTTGAATTCTCTGGGAAGAGGGAGTCAGATCCTCACCTAAATCAATTTTGTGTCCCCAGAGTAATTTGCTGACCCAGGGTAACTCCATCATTCACCTAAAACCTCCAAGCAGAGTCCACGAAATTCCCATTTCCTGCTCAACTTAAAGTGAGCTCCGTAATTCTACCTTCCTAATTTAAATGTGACATTAATTAAACACAAATGACCCCAAATAAATGAGGAACTGAGTCTTCCCATTGGCTTTGCTGTCATTAAATCCTTCAGGCTTCGTTTGCCCTTGAGGAGTTTCCCACCATGACCTGGGACTTTGGTTCTCTGTTTGGTGGAGGGAGATCCTGGCACATCCTGCATTTCCCACTTGGATCCACACCTGGATTCCCAACCATTCCTGCTCTGGATTCCCAATCATTCTCCCTCTGGATTCCCAACCATCCCCAGTCTGGATTTCCAACTATTCCTAGTGGGGATTTCCAACCATTCTCCCTCTGGATTTCCAACCATTCCCACTCTGGATTTCTAACTGTTTTTAGTCTGGATTCCCAACCATTCCCACTCTGGATGGAGTCAGAAATGGGATCCTACAGGGGGATATGCATCCGACAGATCTCTGGGCTAACCTAGACAGCATTTCAGGTGTGGAATTTGCTTTATTCCCGATGATTCAGTCTCGGAAAAATAACCAAGAAATGGAAACCTATCCAAATGGGAAAGCTGACACTGAGGAGACTTTAACTCCTGTCTGTTTTGTTCCATGCATGTTTTTCCTCGGCCTTTCTGCTCCACAACTCCTGGGTGAGCAGATTCTGCTCCTGGCAGGCCTGAGAAGAAGGAGAAAACAGAAGAAAAACAACTTCAGGAAATGGAATAACAAAATCTTGCCTGTGTCCCTTCAGGCCCAATCTTGGGGAAATAGGAAATGATCCGGAAGAGGAAATCCTTCACTTTATTGAAGTTGCTCTGGCCGATACTCGAGGATTCATCCACCAGGAACCCAACGTCTGCCTTGAGCTTCCCACAAACTGCAGAGGGAAGAGAGGAATTCCATCAGCTGAGAGGTCCTAAAGCAGAATCGTGGGGTTTTGTGTGTTCAGGGCAACAAAACAAACCCCAAACCTCTTGGGATGCCAAGTTTTGGGGGAGCAGCAGCACCTTCACCCCTCAGGGTAGTGCTGAGGCCTTCACCGCACTTTTGGCGTTTGGGCCTTCCCTGACACTGTCCACGCTCATTGCTCAAGGAATTAAGACCGGTTTTAGCTCCTGGGATCAGAGAAGATCTTGGCCTCTGGAAGTTTTGACTATTTCTACATCATCATCATCATGTCTATATCATCATCATCATCATCATCATCATCATCATCATTCCCACACTCACTTGGCCCAGGCAGGGCTGTCAGTGGGGCTGACACCGTGCTGGTCCATACTGGAGCCTCTGGGAGTTTTGTGCTGGTGGGCACTGGGAGAGGAGTGGTCCCCACACGGCTGGGAGATCTGGATGGAGATTTCCTCGTATCCAAAGGTGTAGGAGCCACTGGAGCTGTTGGTGGCTCTCTGGGAGGTCCTGCTGTAGGAGCCAAACAGAAAAGGTGGATTTTAAACCTCTTTTAGCCATGATGTCGCTCTCCAGAAAGAGGAAAAGGGTAGAAAACCCAAAAATCAGCCTAAAGAGCAGTTTTCCAGGGAAAACTGCAATCCAGGTCTCCGTCCTTCCTACCTGTTTGTCCAAGGAGCATTGTCTCCGGTCCTTCCAAGTCTCCAAACATTGGTTTTATGGAAAACAAATACATTTCCTTGGAGCTCAGCCCTGCCACTCGATACGATCGGGAAGCTGCTGGTAACAATTCCTGGGAGAGAGTGGGAGCTGTGGAAAACAGGACAAACATGACTGGGAGCCAGAAAAAATCGGAATAATTCCCATTTCTGTGGCATCACTCTCGGCAAACAGGAATTTGGGGATGAGATGATTCCCGGGATTTGGAGCAGAGGCAAAAGTAAATCGTATCCAAAGTGCAGTGGTCAGGTCCTAAATCAGATGAAATGAGGTTGATTTTGTGCATTAAAAGGGAAAGAAAATTGGAATTTACACAAAAATTTAGGGAATTTGGTGCAGGTGGTGCCCAAGGCTGAGAGACCAACTTCTATCCAGTGGATCCTATGGATAGAATTAAGTTTCTTTTTTGGGAATGAATGGAAAGTTTGATGAAAAAAAAAAAATCCAAACTTGATTGAGAAATTCGGTTGCACACAATTCATAGTTTTGATTTAAAACAATGATAGAGAAAAAAGTCATAATAATGATTGACATTTCCCAAGTGCCTTATTTTAGAAATATTAAATGATGAGTTTGACACTGTTCAAAGTGAAATTTGCACCTTTTTTATCCTGAAATACCACTTTACTTAAAAAAAAAATCACCAAAAAAGCTCAGTTTCTATGGCAAGAAATAAAATCAGTGCAAATAATCTGCTCCGTTGTCATCATCTCATAGAATTAAGGCTGGAAAAGATCTCCAGAGATCAAATCCAGTTCGTCGTTGTCAATTCTCCACAAAAATCTTTGGAAGAGAGCTTTTCCTCCTTTAAAAAAATGGTAAAATCCCTCTTGAAATTTGACTCAAACTCTTGTGCTCCCATTTTTTGGGAAGTTGAGTCAAAATAGCCATAATTGGTTTATTTTGTCTGATCCACAGGTGGAATGATACCAAGTGGAGTAGAAAGGGATCCAATTTTTTTATGGGACAGGCCGGATGGAATCAGAAGGGAAAAGGGCCTTAAATGAGGTCAAAAAGGAGCAAGGGAAAAGTGTAAGAAAATAACGTTCATTTAGGACAAAAATCAAGTTGTGTGGAGGAAAATTAACCAAGACCAAAAAAAAGGACCAAATTCTTAATTGCTTTTATATACCAGTGTTGGCAGCTGGGATAATTAACCAGGAAAAACTGGAATTACTCACTTAGGAGCATAAATCTGATCCTACGGAGAAGTGGGGTCAGGACTCATCTGCTGGTGATGGGAAATCAATATTTATAAACCCATTCCAGCAGGATCGATGGAGGGAGGGCACGAGGGGACTGTCCGACATAGGATTATCCACTCTTGATTCCCTGAAAACTCTGAAATCAGGGACTTTGGAATCCTTCCGGATCAATATTTGAACAGCACAGCATAGGAAGGGAAACAGTTGCTTTAGATCACTTTAGTCACCCCAGAGATCCAAAGGTTCCATTCCCAAATCACTTTTCCCTAATATTTAGCCCAAAAAAATGCTGCTATCACGGGACACTTCATCCTGAGTGACACAACCCGCAAATCTGGAGCTGCCAATCCTAAAATACCCTTGGAATTAAAAAAAATTAAAGCTCTTGGTAGCTCCAAAAGCACTGCAGGGAGCACAGGGAATTCTGCTGGATTTGGTTCTTTATTGACTCGTGGACATGAACTGATCCTAGAAACAAGCTTGTGGCTGAAGCCACAGGGACAGGAAAATTCAAATTCAAAGAGGATTTTAGTCCAGTCTGGGAAAAAATCATGGAGTCGGTGTTTTAAAAAGGGCAAACCCTGAAAAGCCAGATCAGTCGGGAAAAGGAATGGTGAGGAATGATTAAGGAATTTTTGAAAGCTCTTCACAGTAGTGGAGAGATTTTAAACAGATAAGAACGAGGTTTTACGGATGACAAAAATCCACCTTTTTTTCGTGGATTTGATGGACAGGAAGGGCCGTTGATAACGCCAATATTCCTTCTTCCTGAGCTATTCCCACACCTCCTTTTTTTCTTCCCCCAGGGATTTTGCAATGGCCAAATGGGACATTTTGGGAGGCTCCTCCAGCTCCCATTTTTCCTCTTTTTTCCCCCCCAAATGGAGAAGCTGAGATGAAGGAAGCCATGGAAACCCCCGGGGTTCTCCTGCTAAACAGGATCCAGAGGAGGTCAGGAGATGGATCAGGGTTTCCTCCCCACACCAAACGTTACCTGAGGACAACCCCCACGTCAGTAAATACAGGGATGCTCCAGGAACTGCCCCCCAGGACAACAAAACGCTGGAATCCGCAGCCTCCTGCACAGTGAATTCCGTCACTTTGGGCAAATCCACTGTTGGAAAAGCAAGGAACAAAGTTCAGGGGCTGGAAACAGCTCTGGAGACCCTTCTGCCTCCGAAATTCCATGATTCTGGTGAGAGGAAGGAGTTCCTCCAGCACTTCAGGTGTTTTCCGGGAAGCTGAATCAGACCAGGTTCTCAGCTGGTGGGAATTGGTGGAAATTTTTCCAGATCTTTAGTCTGGACTCTCAACTGGCTGAAATTTGAGGTTTTGGGATGGGCAATTAAGTTTTTCCCATGATTTTTTCCAGATGCTCCCTGAAATGCCAGCACTGGCTCCATATCCCTGACTTTTCCCACCGTTCGATCTCCAAACCTGCCCGTTTTGGCACAAATCATGAGGGACATTGGCCTTTACCTGCTGGAAATGGTCAAGATATTGCAACTAAAGAGGGAATTCCAAGATAATGTGCCACAAAAATGGGGATTATTGGCAGGGGAAGACAAGGAAAATCCCAAAATTCCTCAGTAATAAGAAAAATGGCTGGGTTTTGGTGGGATCTGAGAAGAAACAAGGCCAGGTTGAATGGGGCTTGGAGCAACCTGGTCTGTGGAAGGTGTTGAACGTGGATGATCTTCTAGGTCCCTTCCAACCCAAAACATTCTGGAATTTCAGGAATAAGGTGTCAATCAGCCAAAATTGCTCTTTTTCTTTCACTCCCCTATGGAGATGCTCTCATCTCAATCCATGAATCCCACACTCACAGGTTTTGGCCACGAGGACCGCGGGGTTTCCGTCCTGTCCCCTTCCCACTGCAGACACGGAGATGGTGTAGGTAGTGTTGTCCTTCAGTTTGGGAATGGTGAAGGAAACGGCCTCTGCCGGGACCAGCTGGGAGGATTCTGAGTCACCTGAGAGGAGACATCCCAAAAAACCCACGGTGTCCATGGAAAGGGAAGTGTAACAGCCATTCTTACAGCAGCTTCACACTTATCTGACAGGACCTGGCCAGGGAGGAGAGTTAAGAACTCATTTTACCTATGGGGAAACTGAGGCACGGGCAGAGGAGAGATCCGGTCACAAAGGTGGAAGGGAACTAATTCCTGGATTTCCCAAATCCCAGCTATGTTTATATCCTTGGTTAGAGACTAAAGCTTGGCTCAGGGCTCATTTAGAGGGATTCAATCTGTCCCTGTAGACATTAAAGTCCCCACCCACCCGATCACCTCTGGAAAAAGGAATTTCCTGAGCCAAATTCCCAATTTTTGTGGGTTCCTTGTGCTCCCTGACCAAGGGACCGGGATTCTTACCATTGGATGGCACCCAGGATATCTTATAGTGACTTATCCCAGGAAGCCTTTTCCAAGCCAGCTTCAAAGTGTCTACACCAGTGTCAGCAACCCTCAGGTCCTGGATGGTCGGGATGGGGTTGGAATCTCCAGAAGGAGCTGGAAAACGAACCAGGGTAAGATTTCAGCTCAGTCCCAGAGCAGCAAGTTCACGACTCTAAGTTATGGTGGAGAAGAAAAATTTGGGCATTCATTCAATATCTATTTTCCAGACATTATCCAGGGATGCCTGGCTGAAATTCCTAAAGGATCCATGGATTCCAAGCTGAGGAATCTCATCCACATCTCTTACCACCCACACCAAACTGGTGACACACACAGCGACACGAGAAGGGCTCCAAGAGAGGATGGATCACCCAAACACATCTTCAAATTCCATGAAAAACTCATTGGGATGGACTCAGGTGAAAAAGACACTGAAGGGAACCAGATCTGGCTCCATGTTGGAAGAGGCAAAGCCACAATCCAAGGAATTCCCAAAACCCGGTGCTGGCGAGTGACCCTGGGTGGTGCCTGCGGAGAGGCTCCTGCATTCCCAAGGTGGCTGTGGATAAATAATTCTGGGAAGCGATCCAGGATTGTCCAACGTGCCAGAAGGACGTGTCCGCTCCCTCCCATGGGAACAGCCATGGATTATTGCCACCAGCAGTGAGGGCTGCTCGTGCCTCCACCATCCACAGGATATCCTGAGCTGGATCCACCAGGATCACGGAGTCCAGCTCTTAAATGGATGAACACAGGGATTGAACCCACAAAGTCAGGGTTTTTAGCACCAGGCTCTGACCCAACTGAGCCAATCCCACACCTAACACCATCAATCCGAGATTTGCATCCCAGGTCAAGGAGGGTTTTTCCAGCAGGACTTACCTGTGTGGTGAGTCAGGGTCACCTCCGGCCCCTCGGTCCTGCTGAACACAGCCCGGACACCGACCCTGTACAGGGTGTTGGGCACCAGGTGGTCAATCCGGTGAGCCAACACTCTGCTGCCCAGATACTGAGTCCTGGCAACCTGTTTTCCTGTAAAAACAGGGATATTTCAGAGCCTGGAGCTCACTTCCTTCCTCCGAAGGAAATTGCTGCACTGCTGTCCCAGAGCTTCGGGGATTATCTCCATAAATAAAACCATGAAAACAAGGAGAGAAGGAGCCGTCACCAACAGGACCAAGTTTCCCCAACAGTGGGATCTCCTTCCTAACCCTGGGAGCAGGTCAGGAGTTTGGGAAGGTGCCTGGAATGTCCTTTCCCTGCTCACCTTTGCCTGCTCCCACGGGGCTCCAGGCGAGTTTGAATTTGGTGGCAGCAGCTGTGGCACTCCAGGTCAAGGACAGGCTGGTGCTGGTGTGGGACACCACCTTGAAGTTGGACACGGATCCAAGAGGAGCTGCAGGATGGGGACAATATCAGGAGTGTCCTGATTCCTGTCCAAAGGCTCATCATTGACATTTTAATGAGTCAAAATTATATCAAAGGGTTCAAAATGGCGTCTTTGCTTATCCTTGGTGTCTCCTCATCCTCACCTGGTGAGACACCACTTTGTACTGCTTGAGGTCATCAAGGAGCACCTTCTGCTCTAGATTCAGTGGGACCAAGGCCAGGACAGGCAGCTCAGGGATCCATGGAGTCAGGAGATCCATATCCCAGTGCCCCAGGTGAAACACCCACCCAGAGCTCCCACAGCTGCTGAATATTCCCTGTTCTCTTCCTCACAAGGGTCAGGCCAGTATCTCCACATTGTATTCCAGGGCTTCCAGTCACCTGCTGCCACTTTGGAATCTCTTCCAACAATCCCACCTCTGCTTTTGGATCAAAATTCCTGCCTCTCCCCTGCTCCCAGGGCAGCAGCCCAGAAGTTTGAGAGAGAGGGACAAGGTTTGTCCATCAACTTTCCCTATTTTACACAAAGGATTTGCTTCTTGTCCAGGGAATCTGATCTTCCAGGAGGATTCCTTTGGAATTCTGGAATTCTTTGAGGCAGGGGACAGCCCTTATCACCAAGCAGAAAGGACTGCACTATGATGTTCCACTCTCCTTATCTTCCTGTGGTTTCCTACTGCAGAATTTACCCAGATTTGCTATTTTTCAGATTTTTTTTATCAGATGGATTCTAACAATGTTGAGGAATTAACCTTTGGTCTGGATTTCGGGATACCTGGAAGCTCAGTGAGTGCAGATTGGGCACTTCATCACTGGAGAGGGACTTTTACAAGGACCTGGAGGGACAGGACAAGGGGGGAGTGGCTTTAAACTGAAGAGAGCAGGGATAGATGGGATACTAGGAAAGAATTCCTGGCTGGAAGGGTGGGAGGGTCTGGCACAGGTTTCCCACAGAAGCTGTAGCTGCCCCTGGATCCCTGGAAGTGTCCAAGGCCAGTTTGGACGGGGCTTGGAGCACCCTGGGATAGTGGAAAATGTTGGAACAAGATGGGCTTCCAACGCTTCCAACCCTTCCAGCCCCAACCAGTCTGGGATTCAATGACGTCTGAAGCTCTTCCCAAGCCCAGAGCATGGCAACAGACCCAGTCAGGGATACAGAAGGTTGAACCAGATACACAGAGGTTATGTCCTGTAGCAGCTACTCCACCACCCCCACCCACACTCACCCGTCCTGGCCGAGGTGGTGATCCCGGGGCCCTCCCCGGAGCCGAAGAGCACGGACAGGGAAATCACGTACTCGGTGTCGGGGGCCAGGCTGCGGAGCTGGTGGGACGTCACCGACTTGTTGAGGGCCAGGTGACGAGGACGGTCCTTGCCAAAGAATTCTTTGGAAGAGAAAATAAAACACAAGAGGAGAAAGAGTCTGGAGAGCAGCTCTGTTGCATCGTGGGAAATCCACCGTGTTCCCACTGGAACCTCTGGCTGCAGGACACCTGTTCCAGGACAATTCAGGAGGAATTTCCTCATGGAAAGGGTGGTCATTGGAAGGGGCTACCCAGGGAGATTTGGAGTCCTCATCCCTGAAGGTGTCCAAGGAACAACTGGATGTGGCACTTCCATCACAAGGTGGGGATTTGGCACAAGTTGGACTTGGAGGTCTTTTCCAACCTCGATGATCCTGGGATTCCATGTGTTCACTGGGGCAAGGGAGAGTTTTCCTATCGTTATTTATCTTGGAATTTTAATACCTAAAGGATCCAAACCAGTGCAGAGGAACTGAATCCAAACCAGCTCTCACATCTCACGGGAATGTGGGAATGTTCCCTGTCTCCTTCCTGGGGACTTCCTGGGACTCACTCTGTGTTGGGCTGGCGCCAGGTTGGTGCCTCAGGGCCAGGAATAATCCCTGGCTTCAGTTCATGCTCTGGAATTGTGGGAGAGGCTGCTTGGAGCAGTTCATGATCTGGAATCCAGATCCCGGAGGTTCTCCCATTCCAGGGAGAGCAGAGACGGATCTCACCTGCTGTGGGACCCCAGGCCACCCTGTACCCGGTGGCTCCCACGACCGAATCCCAGGACACCAGGAGGCTGTTGATGGAAATCTCGCTCACTTTCAGCATCTGGACAGTGCTGGATGCCACTGCAAGAGAGAAGAGTCGTCCAGTTCCATCGAGGTCCCAACAGCTTCAAAGAGGTCCCTAAACCCAACGAGGCAGAGGAGTGACAGAAAGTGACACTAGCTCTGTGCCAGCACCCCCAGGTCTGCATGGGCTGAATGCCACCCCTGCTGCAGGACACTCACCCGTGGTGGCTTTGCTGCTCACCACCGGCCCCTCAATGTCCCCAAAGATGGGGTTGATGGTCACCGTGTGCTCCGTGCCCGGCTCCAGCCCCTGGATCATGTAGAAGCTGTAGGAGCTGCCGAGGGTCACGTCCTGGATGCTGCCCTCTGCAAAAGGAAATGGTGTCCCCCGGCTCAGCCCACCCCACCCTGGGGCACACCGGGACCACCCCGGCTGAGTGCAGGTGGAAATAATCCACATCCACCCGAGAAGAGCTCAGGGATCACCGAGGTAACTCAGGGATTGCAAAGCAAAGGAAATAAATCAGGAAAACCCCCAAACGGGCATGTTGGGGCCTGTGAGTGATCCCATAAGAAGGTCCACACCTGCCCAGCCCCGGCTGACTCCGTGCTGGAGTCATCCTGCCTTCCCTGCAGGAACTGGAGCCAGTGATGCCCCAAGACCCAGTTTTAATCTCCTTGTTGAGGACTAAACCCAGCTCAGCTAAACGTGCTCAGCAGGAGAAGAGTTAAAACCGAATTCCTGTGGATCCACCCCTGATTCCCAGGGGCAGGGAGGTGCCGGCAGCAGGATGTGGAGGAAAACCTTCTAAAAGAGGGAAAATGCCTTTTCCAGTTTGGTCACTGGATGGTGCCACGTCCCCATTTTCTGTTCCAGCAGCACCCGGAGCCCCATCCCCCTTCTCCCACCTGCTCTCCACATCCCCCATCTCCAGTTTGTCTTCATCTAACCCCGGTTTTAAAAGTCAGATGAGGAAAACCAAACCCCTCCTGTGCTTGGCACAGCTACCAGGGTCTGGATCCCATCACTGCATCCCTAATCCCGGCATGGGATGGAGTGTGGGAAGAGGACCCAGAGGCCAGGCACGGCTGCCCTTGGGATTTCGCCACGCCTGGAATTGGGATGAGCTGGTGCCAGGTGAAAGAATTGCTGGGAATTCGGGGGTGGAGGTGATGTGCTCTTCCTGCTCCACCTGAGGAGGTTGTCCCACTGTCCCCTCAGAGTCCCCATTCCCAGGCTGAGCTCCATTCCTGGCTGGAATATTGAGCACAGCCTGGGCAAACTGCTGAGTTTTGGGATGTGCCTTGATTTTTTCCAGAGAAAAGTTCATTACAAAGCCATAAAAGTCGTTTTATGTCTTCCCTGTAAGGATTTTTCCCTCCTGGTGACCTTTGGAGCTGTTCTCCCACTAATCCCCCCCATTCCTGGTGGGAGATGTCTCCTTCCATCATAACCAGGGGAGATGAGGGAGAAGAAAATGTGGTTTTCATTCAAAGCCTGGGATAGAGCCCAGGTGTCCTGACGTCCCTGAGCCTCAGAAACATCCATCTCCCAAGGCCAAAATCTGCCATCAAACCGGAATTTCTCACTCCTGCTCCCTCTCCCAGCACCATGGAAAATAGGTTTGGGTTCAGGGCAGGGGAAAAGCTCCAGCTGCAAAGGTGGACCTGTCTCCAAACTCCCAAATTTGCCTAAAAATGAAGATTTTGGGGGACGGAGCCTGGTTTTAGTGCTGCAGAGAGAAAAGCAACGAGCACAGGCACTTCCAGGGGGGACTTTGGTCCCCCCAAAAAAGAGGTGACCCCAAATACGCAGGGGCTGTGCAGCTCTGCAGGGAGGGTTTTCCCAGCTCCTCTCAGCTATTCCAAGGCTCCTCAGATCCAGCAAATCCAGTACTAATTCCATGTAACAAGGCTGGATATCCACCAGCCAGCTTCGTGCAGAGCCACGGCAGGAATTTTTGCTTCCATGGCAGAGAAAACTCCACCGGTCACAGACCCCAAAAAAAACACTTCCCTCTGGACAAAGATGGAATCCAATCCAATCCAATCCAATCCAAAGTGCATCCAACGCCTTGGGAATCTCACAGCTCCTATCTTTCCACATCCTGCTCACTGATACACCCCCCAGCCCTGTCCGTACCTGCTGATGTCCAGGTGAGCCTGTATCCCACCCCTGTCCGTACCTGCTGATGTCCAGGTGAGCCTGTATCCCGTTGCTCCCCGGACAGGGCTCCACCGGGCTTGGAGCGTGTCCGTGGTCTCGTTCTGCAGCAGGAGGTTTTCCACAGGCAGGAGCTTCACTGGAAGGAGGACAGGGAAGAAACTTTTCAGAGCATCCACTTGGGAGTGGAGGACTTTGCTGGCTCTCCGTGAATGTTCCTCCAGCTCAGCTGGCTGAAGGGAACACCTGGAAGGAGGTGGCCGTGTGGGATCGTGCTCTTCTCCCAGGGAAAAAGGGACAGGACGGGAGGGAACAGCCTCAAGCTGGGCCAGGGGAGCTTTAGGTTGGATACAAGGAAAAATTCCTTCATGGAAAGGATGGTCAGGCATTGGAAGAACTGCCCAGGGCAGTGGTGGAGTCGCATCCCTGAAGGGATTAAAAAGCCACGTGCATGTGGCATTTGGGGACATGGCAGTGCTGGGAATGGTTGGATTTGGGGATCTTAAAGGGTTTTTCCAGCCTTAATGATTCCACGAGAGGGATTTCCAGGAGCTCCTGCCCAGGGGCTGAAGGCATCTCATGAACCAGAGGTAGAACAGCCCAACCTGTGACTGTCCAGGACCAAACATCTCCGAGCACCAACCTTGTGCGGTGTGGGTGCAAAAAGGGAGGGAAAATGATCCCCCACCCTTCCCCCAGGCTGCAGGATGGTGTTTGAGGGTGTCCATGTCCATGTGGGAAGAGTTAGGATGGAGCTGGGAAGGTCTTGGTGCATGAGGACACCAACTATGAGGTGGGGACACAACACCTGGGGACAAAAGGGACCAACCATGGGGTCACGGCTCTTACGTGTCCTCCCCAGAGCAGCCACGGGCTGGCTCGGCCCCTCGGGATACACAGCGTAGATGCTGATGCTGTATTCCCGATCCTCCTGCAAGTTTTCCAGCACGTGGGAAGAGACGTCGCCCCGCAGGATCTGCTCAAAGGTCATCCCGGGCTTGTTGGTTTCAAAATCAAGGAGAAAAGGGACGGTGAAGCCTTCCCATGAAGGAATCCCATGGGGAAGTCTTCACACCGTGGAGATGGCTCAGGGGCATGGTTGGAGTTTCCCAATCCATGTGGTGTTGCTGGGAATTCTGGCCGTGCTGTCCCAGCCCTCAGATCCCACAGAGGGGAGTGGGAGCCATCCCGAAGGCTTGAACTCATCCCAAATCCCCACCAGAGCAGGCACTTGAGTGGGAAAAACATCTGGATGTGCCAGGGCAAACAAGGAATTCACAGCATCATCCTCAGCTTGTTCCTCAAAGGAAAGTCCTTCCAAAGACTCTCCTCTATCCTGGAGTGTTTGGAAAATCTATCCTGGACTCATTCCAGAGTCATGCCAGGAATTAACAGCACCTTCCCTGTCCTTGGATCACTGCTCCTTTTAAAGCAAACACCAAGAAAAACGAAGAAAAATCAATAAAAATGGATTAAAATTAATAAAATTAATAACAAATTAATAAAACTCACCCCTAGGGATGTAGATCTTGTAGCCCTCCAGTTTGCCCAGGGGAGGTGTCCAAGCCACCTTCAGGCTGAAAAGTCCTTCTTCTATCACACGGAAATTGGTGACTGGAGGCACAGGAGCTGTGGGGACACAAAAATACGGCAGAAACGGAGGTGGCAGTGCTGGAATAATGGAAAAGATCCTTGGAAAATCTTTTGTCTTCAGGCACAGAGAGACACAGAGAGGAGAAGCACCAACTCTCCCTCAGCTGATTCCTTAAAACCAACAATCGCCCTCCTACCAACCATTTTTCTCCCTGAAAACAGGGACGCACCATCCCAAGGCAGAAAGTTTGGGAGTTTTCTCTGGGAATGGTGTTGGGATCTGAAATATCCACCCCACAAGCAGAGGAAATCCACCCCGGGCAGGGGAAACTCTGCAGTTCTTGCAGACCGAGCAGGAATCAAAGCCAGGAATCAAACCCTGCTTTGCTCCCACAGCCGCAATTCCAAGGGAGAGGAGCCCCTTTGGATCCAGCCAGGCATGGCAGACGGATTTATAGCTCCTGCCTCTGGCTCCACACTGGGGATAATAAGAGGAGAGATCAAATGGCTTCATTTCCACCCATAAAGACATTCCATCTTCTTCCTGGCAAGTACAGATGAGTCAACCTCATTGAGGAGCTTTATTTATTCATCCTGTCAGAGATCTTCCCTCACGAAGACAAACAATTCCAGACATCGCAGGGGGTGCGGGGAGGAACAAAAGACAAAGAAGAAAGGAATAATTCTTTGAAAAATCCCCTCGGGCAAGGCAGGGTTGGTGCTTCATCCAGGCAGGGGAGTGGGATTACTGAACCCCTTAAATTCTGAAAATCCCTAAAAGAGACCATGAAGTCCAGCCCCACTTTGGTAAATTCTCCTGACATATCCCTATAAGCCCTTCTTGGGAATTGGGGTTCCTCCTTTGGGTGTGGACACCCCTGAAAGTCACCCCTTGAGGGTCAGCAGAAGACATTTGCCCCTGGACATTGGTCTGAGTGAGTGACATCAATCTCTACTCTAATAATTAGGGGTTTTTTGCTAATTTTATTACAATTATTTTAATATAATTGCTTTAATTTAATTACTTTGATGAAGTGCACAATTCTGTCCTATCATGGTAGCTTCGGCTTCTCTACTGTGTAGTAAATAATTCTGATTAAGATATTTTTATCTACTAATTTATCATAATAAATCATTACTTTTAATATAAATACACCTGCTTTGCCATCTTTAATTCTTGGACAAAGGTTCAACTACACCTCTGTAATTCCTTAGATTTAATCTGTTGACAATCTGGGGTTGAATTTATTTGATCCAGCCCCAGCCTGGGTCCTCCTGGAGGAGTTTGGAAAGCCAGGGGGTCCTTCCTGCACCTCGGGACTCAATGGGAACTTCTCTAATAAACTTTGAAGCTCCAACTCCACCCATGCCACCATCCATCCATCCATCCATCCATCCATCCATCCATCCATCCATCCATCCATCCATCCATCCCACCATGCACCATGCAACCGTCCATGCCACCATGTCACCATCCATCCATCCATCCATCCATCCATCCATCCATCCATCCATCCATCCATCCATCCCCTCTCTCCTCTCCAGCTTTGGGGTGGGTGTTTTCCTCAGGGGTGGCCCAGGGGACACTCACTTGTTTTCCCTTTGATGGCTGCTGGCTCCCCGAGGGCCCCTCCATAGCTGGCCCTCACCGTGAGCACGTATTTGGTGCTGGGCTTCAGATCTGTCACCAGCACCGTGGTTGTGTCCCCATCCACCTCCATCTGTCACACAGGGGGACAAGGGACACCATTACACCACCACAGCAGAACATCTGGTCAAGAGCACCTCCCACACCTGCTCAAGGTGACTTCCATGAGCACGAGCCTCTTAAAACCCTCGCTCAGATGCTGTGATCCTTAAATTGTGGAATAGCCCATGGAATAGCTCAGGAAATAAAACATGGAGAAAACACGGAGATCTCGAATTCCTTTGAAGAAAATGAAGGAAAAGCAATCCAGAGAGTTCTTTTTCAGCTCAGAGAAGGAAATTTTTATGTAACCTGAGGGCAAGAGATGGAAACAGAACTTCTGTGTTTTCCCTGTTATTATGAGAATCCTGAAGCTGCCAAGGATGATCATTCCAGCTAAATACAATCTTAATAATTAATACAATTAATAATCTTCACCTTAATAATTTAAGCTTTCATAGCTTTGTTCTATTATTAGGAATCAAAGCTTTTAGGGCAAATATCTTCTACTCTTCAGCTTTGATCCCAAACTTTGTGCAGTCTGGGATGAGCTGGAACACGCGGCTGCATCCCTCACACAAGGACATGGAAAATCCCAAAACCCACTGAGATCTTACCAAAATGAACAACCTTGGCAGCAGGAAGATTGGATTGAGTGGTGATATCACAAAGATAAGGAGAAAAAGGATTGGATATTGGGAAGAAATTCTTGATTGTGTGAGACACTAGCACAGGTTGTCCAGAGAAGCTGTGGCTGCCCCTGGATCCCTGGAAGTGTNAGAGGAAGAGACGAAGCTTCCCATTGACCTGCTCCCCTCAATCTCAATGGGTTTTGTGCCAGTCCATGCCATATCCTTCTTCTACCCTCCCCTCCCACATCACTCCCAGAAGCTCCAACTCACCACAAGAGCAATGCCAAAAGTACCACCAGGTCACCTGCACATCCCACGGTGGATCCACACCTTCATTTCAACCCTCAGGAATTCCTGCCAATCCCGTTGTGCCCGGGATGGCTGAAGGACGCGGGACAGGACAGGGCTGTGCCCTCAACACGGGATGACCCCATAACATTGGGAACTGAACCCCAACACTGGGAACTGAACCCCAACACTGGGAACTGAAACTGGTGCCCTGGAAAATGGGAATACGACCCTACCTGTCGCTGGTGCTCCGGGTCCGGCTGCCCCGGTGGCAGCGAGGGGTGGACATGGACATGGTACCCTGTCACCCTGCCCGTGGCTGCCACCCATGAGAGCCTCAGGGAGCTGTGGCTGTGCTCGCTCACACGCAGCTCCCGGGGGCCCAGGATCTGCTCAGCTGGAAAAACACAAAGGAAAGAGTTTGGATTGGATTCCACCACGTGTGGAAGTTCACGGATGGAGTCAACATATTCCACACAGAGACAGTCATGGGTATTGCTCAGGTTGGGAGCACGGGGACACCTGGGATCTGTTTTCAGACAGGAGATGCTCCAGGAGAACTTTTTCTTGGCCAATTTTTTGACAGCACAAAGGGGGAAACCAAAATTGGTTCTGGTTACACTTCCCCAGTGAACACCTGGTGAATGCACAGGGCAGCAGCTCCTCCCTGCCCTTCTCCTTCCTGACACTGAAGAAACCTGCCAGGAAACTTGGGCTCTCCATGGAATGTCACAGGAAGCCTTGAAGTGTTGCAGAACCACAGAGAAAACCAAAAAACGAGACCCTTTAAGGTCTCAGGTGAAGTTTTCCCCATTTCTGCCCCAAGCTTTTAACTCAGCTTCTCATGAGCTCCTGAGCCAAGAACAGGCAGGAATTCAGGGCCATCACCTCTGGATTCACTGCAGCGTCAGGATCTCTTCGAGGAGAGATCTGGATCTCTTTGGAGATCTCTTTGGAGATCCCTTTGCATTTTCTGCAAGGAATGAAGTTCCTCCCCAGACCCCGAGCTGTGCTGCCAGAATTCCCTGTGACAATCCCACAATGAAATACCCCAAGGAACAGAAATTCTGGCCCATCCCATTGCTGCTCCTTTCGTTCGATCCTGCATCAAAATTCCCAGGATCTGGTATTCCCAAACAAACCATGGAGAAGCAGCCACAAGAAAAACACCCAGGAGCACTGTCCCAAAACAGGAGCTGCTCCATGAGCTGGTTCTCCTCTAGGATTCACCCAGCCCCTCAAGCTCCCTCAGAGGGATGTGGGAAGTTCATCCCCACGGAAGAACATCCAGAGGGTGGTCTGAGCAGATGGAAAGCAGGATCAAGGGAGAACCTGGACACACCTTGCACCCTCTGCTTGACAGGACGTGGTGGCTCCGAGGCAGTGAAGCAGAGCCTCCGAGAGAGTTTGGGAGCCACGTTTGGGAGCAGCTGGAAATCTTCCACGTAAAGCACGTGCTCCGCAGTGGGATCTGAAGCAATCCTGCCCAGCTCGTTCTTGTCAGCGTCCTTAATTCCTAGGGGAGGAAAAGAGCAGGAAAAGAGGACATCAAGCACCATCCATGGGGCAGGGCAGGCTTTGAAAAGGGGGAGCAACGTGCTGGGATTTGAGTTTGACACCAATTTTGGGTCGTGCTGCCAAGGAAAAGGAGGGAACAAGGAATGGAGTCTCAAGCTGGATGGAGGAAGTAGAGAAAGCCTCTTCCACCAGGGAAAAGAGGTCAGGATTTCTCCAGAGATGTCATAGAGATTGTCCCAGTGCTGCTCATGGGCTGAGAGGTGGGAAAAAACAAACAGGGCAGGATCCGGCCTCGTGCTTCCCATGGGATACAGAGACATTCCTGTGCTGAGCAGACAACAAGATTTTGGGAGGCTGTTTGAAAATTCCAGCGTGTTCCTGTGGCTGAACCAAAAAAAGGGGGAACAACCCACCCAACAAACCAATCCTTCCCCAATTTTCGTCTCGCATGGGTTCAAATCGACCTCGTTGCTCTTGGTAATGAAATCCCACCACCACTCCTGTCATTCCCTGAAATATTTGGGGAAGGGAAGGATTTGACTGGTGGAATTTCACTCTCGGGGGTGGAGGGGAGCAATGGAACCTTTCCTTGCTCATGGAATTATTCTGAGGGACATTTTTGAGTCAGTCTCTGAGCGCCATTGAGAGAAACCTTCAGAAGCAAAAGGATTTTCAGGGTTTTTTTAAATGTCACATCAAAACATTTTGACCTTTATGGAACCCTTTATTGAACTCCATCTGAATTCCCAAGTGGCTTTGACAGAGGCAAAACCACAGATTCCCGCTGAATAAATCAAAACAAAAATATCCAAGAACACAACAATTTTCCTGGACTTGCAGTGGTTTCCAAAGCCTGAGCCTGGGGATGGGGGCAGTTTTTAGGGGGAAGGGGGTGCTGTGAATCAGGAATATTCCCCAGGGAGAACAACGAGGGTTGGTCACACAGAGGTTTTGGTGGCCACACGTACCCACAGCAAACACTGTCACCCCCCCATCCTGTAGGACCCGGGCTCCCTCTTCCACAGAATCGCTGGATTTCCCATCCGTGATCAGAACCACCACCTGCAAGAGTTGGGATAAGAGCCAGGGAAGGAACAACACAACATCAGGAGGTCACGGTGAGAGCTGAAGGGTTTCACACTGATGAAATCCCTCTCCTGGAATTAAATCCTTCAAAAAACCCAACACCTCTGGGGAAACTCCCACGGAATCACTTCCATGAGCTGGCAAGGAGCAGAGCTGCTCCCAACAGCAACTCCTCTGCATGTCCCTCCTGCCCTTGTGTCCCACCTCTGCTTGGGGCAGGAATTTCAGGAGGAAATTCCTGCCAGTGCAGGACAGGATTCATCCCTACAAGTCCCCATGAGCAGCTCCTAAGGGAGGACTAGGTTTGGATTAGATATTTGGAAGGAATTCTTCCCTGGGGAGAGGGACAACTTGCAAGATCATGGAGTGACAGGGACAAAGTGGGAATGGCTTCCCACTGCCAGAGGGCAGGGATAGATGAGATATTGGGAAGGAATTCCTGACTGGGAGGGTGGTGAGGCCCTGGAATGGAATTCCCAGAGAAGCTGTGGCTGCCCCTGGATCCCTGGAAGTGTCCAAGGCCAGGTTGGACGGGGCTTGGAGCACCCTGGGATAGTGGAAGCTGTCCCAGCCATGGCAGGGGTGGCACTGGATGATCTTTAAGCTCCCTTCCAACCCAAAGCATTCCAGGATTCTGGGATGCCTCAGCTGCTCCCAGGACAACACCTCAGGAGCTCACCCACCTTTGCTGCCTCCTCTCTCAGGGTGTCCCGGTGGGACAAGGCCTGAGATGCAAAGGCCAGGGCTGAGCCTGTTTGGAGGCGGCTGCCTTTGGAGGAGAGATTCTGAATTGCATCCAGCATTTCTTTGATGGTCCCGTAATCCGTGAGCTCATTGCTCATCCTGGGAATGAGAAATGGGGAGAAACTGGGGAATAAAGAGCAAGGGATGCACTGAAAATGGCAATAACCAGAGATAATGTTGATATTTAGCTCCCAGTTGCCCAGAGAAGCTGTGGCTGTGCCATCCCTGGAAGTGTCCAAGGCCAGGTTGGATGCGGCTTGGAGCACCCCGGGATAGTGGAAGGTGTTGGAATGAATTCCATTAATTCCATGGCAGTTAGAATGAAATGGTCTTGAAGGGCCCTTCCCACCCAAACCACTCCATGGATTTAACTCATGACCTGAAGTTCTCTTCACAGTGGTCAGAGGAGTGCAGGGAACAAGCCCCAGACCGTGGTACCACAACCCAGGACCTAAATTTAATGGAATTTAAATGTTAAACCCATCCTTCCTGCCCTGAAAGAATTCCCTGTGGCCGAGCACCTCAGGATGACTCCGCTGAGGGTTCCACTCTTGCTCAGAGGTTCCCCAGAGCTACAGGAGCTCTTTATCCACGGCCATGTGGTGGATCCCAGGAATCCAGGATTGGCTGGAGGAGGATGGACAGACCCACCTTGGTGTCTCCCCGTACAGAGCCAGGCCCAGCCGGACGCCTCCTCTTCCCATCTCCGTGTTCTCAAAGGATCTGGCCGTGCTCCTGATGAAATCCTGGAGCAGCCGGGAGCTCTCCTTCCCTGCGCCCTCCAACTGCCCCACGAGGAACAGAACATCGGCCACCTCTGCTGTCCTGCAGGCTGGGGGACAAGAGGGACAGCGAGGTTCATCCCACACCATGGAATGAGGGAAACTCCCCAAGAGCCACCTGAATTCCCAGGATACCGAAGGGAAGGGAGAGCGACGGAGGGACCACGCTGAGGTGCTTCCCTCAGAGAAGAGAAACAGGTGCTGTGTTTTCCTTAATTTCCTCCGAGTTCCTCATTTGGATGTTCTGACCCAGGAGAAGTTTCTCATCTGGAGATGCCCTATCCGGGGAAGTGTCCAAGGCCAGGAGCAACCTGGGATAGTGGAAGGTGTCCCTGTCCCTGGTAGGGTGGGACTAAATCACCTTTAAAAGGCCCTTTCCAACTCCAACTATTCCACGATTTCAACAACAAATCCCAAATTCCAGCTCCATCAAAGCTTGCAGGCCTGTAGGACTCTCTGGAAGCAAGGGAATGCCTGGGGATTGCGTATTCCCAGAGGCACACACAGAACCCTGAGCCACCCACAACTGAAATTTGGGAATGCGGCAGCTCTGCCATCCCATCAACCATCCTGGGATTCATACTGGGGTCTCCAGAGCCAACTGGAGACACCTATGGAGATGTGGAACCACCCAACCCTGGGCATGAGCAGAATTTCGTGCGAAGAATGAACAACTGGATGTTTTTCCAAGCTATCCCATGACAGCTCCAATGGCAGGGAAGGGACAGGAGTACAGGGAAATTTCCTTAACCAACATCAAGGCATTCTTCCCTTCCCAGTGTTCCCTCCAAACTGAATTCCCTATTTCTTAGGCATTCTATAAATCCGTTTCATGGACAGGAATCTGATGACTTTTTGGGATGCTTCAACTCATGAAGGCTCTGCGAGGGATATGGAAAATTTGCATTTTCCGCATTTTCCTTGGAATTTCTCTCCCTTGCAGGCAGTTATTCCAGACTCTGCTGTTAGGAGGGAGTTAAATCTTCCTCACCAGGATTTGGCTCCACCTTATCCCATTTTTTCCCCCATTTTTTGTCATTTTTGATTTTATCCAGCCTTGACTTTCACCTGCAGGTCTGGAGACCCAACTCACCCCAACCAGGATCTGTCCCAGTTTCCAGGGAGAGGAGCTGGGTGTGTTTCCCAGGATTCTGCTGCACATGGAAAACCTATTTTAACCTGACCGCTTCAATTCCCTGGACTTTTATCCCATTCCTACCAGCAGGATTCCCAAAGGGCTTGGAAATATTTGGGGTTTGTGCTCTCCTTCATTGCTGTGACCCTGATCAATCCCCTTTGGCCACCAGCAGGAGAAGAGATCATTTTCCAGCTGGGGATGGATGTTATCCAAGGATTTTGAGTTTTTCATCCTTCTTTGTGCCTCCAGCTTTGTTGACTGCAGAAAAATAGGGACTGGCTCTTTTTGGGTCAAATCGGGAATATAAAGCACTTTTCCTTGAGAAAAATAGGAGACAATTATTTCAGTTTTCCTTTCCAGAGATTTCCTTGTCCAGGGAGTCTTGGAAGCAGCTCAGCTGCTCATGGATCACCACGAGCTCCTTTCCCAGCTGCTGTTCCTCTCTTGGATCTATTCCTTTTCCTCAGCTTTGGGATTTTGATATCCTTGTTCCCCCGGAAAGACTCAGAGGGAAGCAAATCCCAGTCCTGATCTCCATCCTCAGGCCTGGTGGAAATCCTTCGGCAGCTTCCCAAGGTAACCACACCCTGTATTCCCACAAGAAATTCCCAACAGAATTTCCAGAAAATCCAGAACCACCCACCTCTTGGAGCCACTCAAGGGAGTGCAGATTTTCCTGCTTTTTTGGCCCTGGTTTGGAAAACTTCCTCAAAATCAATATCGCTGCCTCATCCGCATCCCAAATTCCCAGAGAGCCTCCTCCATCCATCCTGATTCCTGAGAGCCTTCCTCACCCCACCCTCATTTGCACCCAGGGGATAACGAGGAGGAAAACAACGAATACGGGATTCCAAAGGGCAGGATGGTGCCCTTTTCCCTATAAAGTGACAATCCCAGCCCATTCTGGGCACTTTCCAGCTTGGCAAAAAATTCCCGAAAACCAGGAACTGCTGCTTGGATCAGGCACCTGGAGCTGTCACGGGAAATGTGGGATGTTAAAGATATTTGGATTGGTACCTTCTGGAGAAAATCCCACCCGGGACAGCTCTATTAATCACAGGGGGGTAGGATTGGATTTGGAATTTTCCATGCACCTCCAAACCGACCCCGTTCCATCCATCACAGCTTTCCCAGAGACAGCTCCGAATGTTGATTTATTGCCCTGCTCCCAGCTCGGAATTAAACAGCATTAGAGTCGAGTTTATTGGTTAATTGATGGGCAGCAGCTTAATCAAGGTAATTCCGGAGCTGATGCCAAAGATTCCATTAACTCCTTGTGGAATTTAACGGATTTAGATGGATTTACACCTCCAAACCTGGGGGTTGTTGGAAAAAGGAGGATCCCACCCAGCCTGGGACAATCCTGGGAACTCTGGATTAGCTCTGGAGGATGGATCTCCCCTCCTGAGACCAAAACCATACCCTGGGTCATCCATGGGGCTCTTCCCTGGAATTCTTTTGCCTCCTGCTTTTTGGATCCAGCCCTTCACCCCCAAAACCTCTTTGTGGGCTTGCATGGAGCCGGGGAGAGGTGAATCCTTGTGCTATCCCAGCTCCCTAAAAAGCAGGAGAAGGATTCAAGGCTTCCTTGAGGTTTTTCCTCTCCCATTTCCTGTGTGGTGGCTGGAACCAGGTCCTGGAATTCAGAGGAGGAATCAGGATGGGATTTGTTTTCCCTTTCTCCCCACTTTCCTCTGGAACAGGAGGCAGAACAGAGGCAGGACACTGACCCCTGATTTCCCCATAAATCCCAGAGCAGGGATTCAGGCCCTGAATTCCTTCGGAGGTGCTCTGTTATCCCGATGATCCCAATCCTACGTGGGAATTAACGGCACCACAGCTCCACCTCGACAGCTCCATGTGCGGATCCATGCCAGGAGCAGGAAAAGCTGCTTGGAAAAGGGATTTTCCTCCCTGAAGTGTCCCAGGTGCCGCCCCCGTGGTGACCCAGGTGTCACTTGGCACTTGTCACTCACCTTCATGGACAGCCCCGGCTCCGAACGGCCCCGTGGCCACCGCCAGGACAAGGATTCGGGCACACAACATTTCCCTCGGGAAGCAGCTCCTGGAAATTCCTGGAGTCAGCACAGAGCCTGGAGAGCCCCTCACCTGCAGAGGGAAAGAGGTTGGAGCCGGGGCCACCTGAGGGTGATGCTCCCACCCACCCTCAGTGCCAGGAAAAGCTTTTCTCCCGCTAAAAAGGCTCCTCTTGGCTTGGAAAATTGGGATGAAAGTCCAGAAATCCTCGAATTCCTTCATTTCTTTGCTAATGCCGAGAGCTCAGCTTTGCTCCCGCCTTTCCCAACACCCACCCGAGGCAACAAAGCCCAAATGTGGGGGGATAAAAGCAGGAGGCGCTTCCTGCCTCAATTAATCCGGGAGAAAACGCCAGGAAAATCAGGAATCGCCTGCATCCAATCCTGTTCTCCAGGTTCCTAAATCCAGGATGAACTTCCTGAGGATCCAGCCAGAGGGGTCTGGAATTTTGGTTATTGCTGGTGGTTTAACGACTCCCCAAAATTGCTGCGGAATTCCCCCTCTGGAAAACAGGGAATTCTCCCTGTGGAGCAGAAGTGCTGCTGCCAAAAGGAATTTTATTCTTTTTTTTTATGGGCAATCGAAAATTCTTCTCCTGCTCTGAGCCTCACCTGCTCCCAGGGAACATGGAAAACTTCCAGGATGGAAATTATGGATTCAGGGAAAAAAAATCATCTCAACGGCTTCATCCAGCTTCACTCTTTTCCAGGGATTCCATTCCAATTAACACCAGGGATTAACGGGAATAAAAACTCCCTCTAAGATTCCTGTGACAAGGAATGTTCCAGGAGTTTGGGATGGAGGATTTCAGCTTGGAAGCATCCAGGGGAAAAGCAGGAAAACACCTGCTGAGTCCTGGGAATGACATCCAGACCCTCCTCTCCTTTTTCCCACTCCGTGGTGGCTCCTCAAAAATCAGATTTTCACATTAAAAACACCTTTTTTAGGCCAAATTTAGAGGCTTTTCCAAGCAGAAAATTCCAGTCGGGTGTTTCTTGGGAATTTCATCTCCAGGCAGGATCTTTCTCCCTCTGCAAGAGGCAGAATTTGAGGGAAAAAAATGTTGGATTTACCCGTGCAGCTGCTGCAAACAGCAAAGGAGGGTTTGGTGCTCCAATTCCTGCAAGGAATTCCAGAAGAGCAGCAAAGGTTTGGGATGGATGACTCCAAAGGGGAATTTTGTTGGGAATCACCGCTCATACGACGGATCCATGGAAAAAAGAACGGGATATTTGTGGTTTTGTCACCCTGCTGCCACGTGGGGCATCCAGGGAATGTTAATCCAGGTTTGTTCATCTTTCTTCCCTTAAAAAAGGTGGAATGGGATTAAATATCCTCAAGAAGGGAATATCTCCGGGAGGGGGCCAGGATTCATGGATAAGGAGAGATGGGGATTTGTAGGAAAATCATCAAATTTGAAGGAGGTGAGGGTTAAAAAAAGGAGGGAAAAAGGGTTGGGAGGTGACGGATGAAGGGATTGAGGGCTTGGCCGGCAGCCAAGGCTGCACCGCTCCGCTTACTCCAGCCGGAGCTTTTCCAGGTTATTCACGTTCCCAAGAGCTCCTGAGGGGAACAGGAGCTGGGACAAAGGAAACAAAGATCCCGAAGATCCTGCGTCCCCTGGGAGCCTCCTGGGTTTGGGGCAGGAGGAATTCTCCAAGCGGGAATCTGTTGGCATTTCCCAGCCTCCGGATTTGCTGTTGCTGGAATAAGGGCATGGAAGGACCCAGCAAGGAGAGCTCGGGCGTGGAATTTCCACATTCCCGTCTCCTCACCCAACCCCATCCGACCTGCCGTGGCCAGGTTAGGAACTGGATGGGATTTGAAGTCCCTTCCAACCCTAAACACTCCGTGATCCCCTGATTTACGGGCTGGGAATGGGAAAGGCTGATCCAGAGGCACCCCCTGCCCCGCTGGGAAAAGATCCCGGAGTTCCTGAGCTGGAGCCAAGGATTTGAGCCCAAATCTCCGACTTTTCTCATGAATTTCGTTTTTAGTTCCACAGGAAGGTGAGGCCTGAGGTGAGCACAACCCAGTGATGCCCAAAAAGGACCAAATGACACCCAAAAATCCAGTGATCCCAAAATTCCGATGACACCCAGAAAGGACCAAATGACACCCAAAAATCTAGTGATCCCAAAAATCCAGTGATCCCAAAATTCCAATGATAACCAGAAAGGAGCAAATGACACCCAAAAATCCAGTGATGCCAAAATTCCATTGATGCCAAAATTCTCGTGACACCCAAAAAGGACCAAACGACACCCAAAATCGACCAAATGACACCCAAACCCCAGTGATCTCAAAAATCCAGTGACACCCAGAAAGGACCAAATGACACCCAAAGCCCAGTGATCCCAAAATTCCAGTGACACCCAAAAAGGACCAAATGACACCCAAACACCTAGACATCCCAAAATTCCAATGACACCCAGAAAAGAGCAAATGACACCCAAAACCCCAGTCATTCAAAAAATCCAGTGATCCCAAAAAAGACCAAATGACACCCAAACACCCAGTGATCCCAAAATTCCAGTGGCACCCAGAGATGACAAAATGACACCCAAAACCCCAGTGATTCAAAAAATCCAGTGATCCCAAAAAAGACCAAATGACACCCAAACACCCAGTGATCCCAAAATTCCAGTGACACCCAAAAAGGACCAAGTGACGCCCCAAAATCCAGGACCAGGTTCTGCCCATTCCATGCTCAGACCCCCTGGATGCATCCAAGGATCAACAGGAATTGGATTCTTCCCAAGAAACCTCAAAAAACCCCAAAAAACCCCAAAACAAAACCATGGGAACTCTGGCAATGCTGAGAGAGCTCAAGGAGCATTTGGGCAACACCCTCAGTCACGTGGTGGGATTTTGGGATTGTCCTGGGCAGGACTAGTGATCCTTGTGCGTCCCTTCCAACCCTGGATATTCCACGACGCTCTGGAATTTCCTTCCCAACCTCTCTGTGATGCCCCTGAGCCCCCTCACACCAGGGGAAGTAAAAACTCATCCCAAAATTCCTATTTCAGATGGGTTTGGGGCATCTTGGGCCCTTCAGTCATCCCAAAATTCCCATTTGAGATGGGTTTGGGGCACCTTGGGCCCTTCTGGGACAGCACCAAGGGGTTCCAGTTGTGCAGCACAGGGGGAAGCTGAGGCTGCTTCTGCCTCCTCATCCTCCTCTTCTTCCTCATCCTCCCTGTCTGGGGCTGCTGCTCCTCTTCCTCCTCATTTTCCTCATCCGGAGCTGCTGCCTCTTCATCCTCTTCATCCTCCCCTTTGGGAACTGCTGCCTCCTCATCCTCCTCATCTTCATCCTCCCCATCAGGAGCTGCTGCTCCTCATCCTCCT
>VZTD01001607.1:104470-159515 GCA_013397725.1 Rhagologus leucostigma
TTTTGTCTCTTTTCCAGATATTTTTTGCTCCAAGTTGGATTTATCAGCTGGAAAATTCATGAGAAGGTCACAGGATAAAAACCCCAGCCCAGAGACAGTAATAACATAAAGAATAAATCTCATTTTCCCTCCTTTGCAGTAAATTTTTTTTTGCAGAATTCCAATCAGACTCAGAATTCCAACCTTATCTCGTGTCCTCACTTCGGAGGGCAGGGAGTTTTCCCCGTTTTTCCCCAGAGATTTTTCCCATTTTTCACTCACCTGGTCCACAGGAGACAAAAGGAAAGGGCAGCATCCAAAATCCAGCGTTTTTGAGATGTTTCATCCTCTGAAGCCTCGGCAGAGATGGAAGAGGAGCTGAGCACTCCAGGACACACGGAAAATCCTGCAGATTCCGGGAAAAATCGAGGAGCTGGGAGTCAACCCTGCTGCCTCTCGTGCTGCCAGGGAGCTGCAGCTGGTGCCAGGGAAATATTCCTGCAGAGGCAGCAGATGTTGGGAGCGAGGGATGAGGGAACAACGCGGGAGCTGCAGTCGGAGGTCGGGGTTTGTCTCCTCCAGGGATAACGGGAGTGGAAGAGCAGGAAAAGCACATGGAGACAGCTCCATCCTTCCATAATCTGGTGATCCAGAGCTCAGGGACTTCCTGGTGCACCTTGGAATGGGTTTCCATTCACCACCCTGCAGGAACTTCTGGGAATCGTTCATTTTTTTAACCATTTCATTTGGTTTTTAACGTTCTCCAAGTCCTGCGCTGATGAGTTCCACGGATTTTTATCCCACTTTTTATCTCCTCTCATTGATTTCCAACCTCAATCCTCGGTTTAATTTGTTGCCGCTCAATTCTCGCACAAGGAAAAAACCCAAAGTTCCCCGGAAGGAGGTTTTGGGTTGGGCCTTTTCTCCCAGGAATCTTGTGATGGGATGAGGGGAGAAAGGCCTCAAGTTGTGCCAGAGGAAGTTGAGGTTGGATTTCAGGAAAAAATTCCTTCACTGATGGAGTGGTCAGGAATTGGAACAGGTTTTCCGGGGAAGTGGTGGAGTCTCCATCCCTGGAAGTGTCCAGAAAATAATGTGGACATTGGATGTGACACTTGACAACGTGGTTTGCGATAGTCCGGGTTGGACCTGATGATCCCGGAGGTCTTTTCCAACCGAAATGACTCCACGATTCCATGATTTTGGTTTTTAAAACCTGGGAGAACTGCTTGGGAATACTGTCTGTGCATCACGGCAAGACCCAAAATTAAAGCACCAACAGGGCAGCCTGGAAAGCTCTGGAGCGCCTGTGGAGGCTGGAAAAACCTGGAAAATCCACAGGAAAATAGGATTCCCATGAGGCTGAGCTGCCGGGAAACCCTGGGAGCCAAGGGGAAAAATGTAATTTATGGACGAGTGGAGTAATTTATGGAAAAAATGGAGTAATTTGTGGAAAAAATGGAGTAATTTGTGGAAAAATGGAGCAATTTATGGAAAAAATGGAGTAATTTATGGAAAAAATGGAGTAATTTATGGAAAAAATGGAGCAATTTATGGACAACTGGAGATGAGAATAAATGACCCGTGCCAGGAGCAAGATGAGAAACCCCTTCCCATTCTCCATCCCTCATCCCAAGGCAAACAGGGATCATCCATAACCCACCCTAAACCCCCTCCATAATCAGAAATAAATCCCAAATAGCTCGTTTTAGGGAAATAAAGAGATGAGGGAGGGGCTGTGCTGGCAGCTGAGGGGTTAAACGTGGAGCTCCATTCCCAGCTCCATTCCCAGCTCCTTTCCCAGGATTTCTCACCTTCAGGAGGCCACCCCTGTCCCGACCTGATGGTCCCTGAGATCATCCCACCCACAGAAGGGAATTCAGGGAAAAATTCCAGGCAATGGAGCAGCAAGAGAATAAATCGAGTTTTCTTCCCTCTTTCTTCTCTCAGGTGAGAATTCCTGTAAAAAAAAAAATGGGAACAAACTCTTGTGGTTGGACAAAGAGCGGTGGTTTCCAATCAAAGCAAGGTCAATTTAGATTAATTAGAAGTGATTTATAATGAGGGTGTGAGGGTCTGCTGATCCCAAAGCCACCCAAGTGTCACCCTGCACGGGATCCACGGCAAACAACTCCAAACATTCCCACCCTTCATCCATGTCATTAAAAAAGAAAATGGAAAAGAAAAATCCCATCGGGATCTCCTTTGGAGCACTGAGTGCCTTTTTGGGGTTTCTAAACTGAGGGTGATCTCAATCCCACTGGGAAAGGGGTTTTTTCACTTGGAAGGTGCAGGATTTCATGGAATGTGCAGGACTGGGAATGTTTCAACATGGAAAATGAAAGCAGATTTAGACCAGAAATGGAGGGGAAATCCGGGAATCTGAACCAGGGAGAACATCCCAGTGTGGAATCCAGAGGGAGCGAGTCCAGGAACAGGAATTTCCTCATGGAAGGGGTTGGTAGGAATTGGAAGGGGCTCCCCAGGGAGGTTTGGAGTCCCCCTCCCTGGAGGTGTCCAAGGAATTCCTGGAGGTGGCACTCACGGCTGGGGACGAGGTGGGGATCGGGCGCAGCTCAGACGACCTTGGAAGGCTTTTCCAACCTCAAGGATTCTGTTAAAAATAGAAAAATTTAATTTATAGCTAAAAAAATTCTCTTTCTACCCAAAAAGGAATCGTGTCCTCACTGCCTGCTCCTTGCTCCACGCTGGATCTGGGCATTATTTGGGAATGTGACATTTTCTTGGGAATTTTCACACTAGGAATGGTGCTCATCGTGGAATACATTGTCCATCCACGGATCTGGGAGCGCAAATCCCATGGAATGACCTCTCCTAGACCCCCAAAATGAGAGGGGATGAGAGCGGAGCAATAAATCAGGATTTTGATGCCGTGTCCGTTCTCTGAGCTCCTTGGAGTCAAAGAAAAGTGGGAGAAGCAAGGCAGGAAAAGATGGGTAAGAACCACGGGAAAAGGATGGGGTGGGAGGAGCTTTCCAGCCCACTCAGAAGGGATCTTGGAGCAAATTCCGACCCAAATGGGATAGCAGGAGGTGTCCCTGCCCATGGCAGGGGTTGGAATGAGAGGATCTTCCAAAACCATTCCGTGATTCCATGAACTTCTCAAAGGTTTTCTGGAGCCCACACGGCCACGTCAGGTTCCTCACGGAAAGCTGTGATTCCAAAAGTCTTTATCAGACCATGCAACTTCTTCCAAACAAACAGGGAAGTCCAATTTTCCACGTCCTGCAGTGAACTGAAACTGAAGTTTGGTTCCATGAGGTCGGGAAGAGCTCGAATTCCCAAATGTGGGAGCCAAAAGCAGCAAAAGTTGGAGAAAAATTTACAAAAAGGACACAAAGCCCAGAGAAAAACATCTTAGGGATGGCTCCCCTGGATCCCACCGAAGGCAAAATTTCCAAATCCAAACACGTTTGGATGCAGATGACTCTGATTCACTTTCTGGAAAAGGAAAAAACCAGTTAAAAATATATAAAAATCTCTTTTCCTCCTCTTTGCACGTTTTTAAGGAATTTTAATGGAAAAGATTTCCATCCATCACCACTGGAAAGTCGCTTGCCTGAAGCATGGGGAGAAAAATTCCAATTCAGGGAGGCTTTCCAAAGGGAGAAGCACTTCAGGTTGGAGTTTTTCCAGCTCGTTTAACAACCTTAAGGAATGAGGAGAAGGCTTAAAAACAACAAAAAAATACAGTTATTTCAAATTTTCCCCCCAAAATATGCCTGGAGTTTTTACTGTTTTTGACAAGTTCCAACACACACAGGCAGCTGGAGCAGCAACACTGCCCGATCCAGAAATATTTGGAATTTATCCCAAAAAAACCCCACCTAGGCAGAGGAAAATGAAAGGAATAAAAAACGGGGGGAATTTAAGAACTGATGAGGAGAAAGGAGTCACAGGCTCCCGGAGCTTTTGGAGCAAGGGAAAAACTCTGGGAAACACCCAGGAGGGGAAAAAAAATCTCCTGGATCTCACGGAAAATGGAATGTTTGGGACAGCAGGAATGTCCCAAATGGAATGCTGAGCTGAGGAAAGCTGCAAAAACATGTTTTAGCAAATAACTGGAATTCCTGGGAAAATCTCGGCCGAGGAGGGAGCAGGAGGGAGAGCTGGGGGAGCTGGAAGTTTTTGATGGAATAAATAATCCCAATAACATGAGAATTTAGGGAGAGGAGAGAGACTCAGCCCTCCAAAAGCTCCTAAAAATACCTCAAGGGTTTATTTTTATTTTTAAGTGCCGTGACAGAACACAAAAAATGGGAATTTAAAGCCAACAACCACAAAAAGCTTTCCAAGAGAGGAGGGAAAGCTGCAAAATTCCAGGGGTTGGGGCGTTTCCAATGGAAGTGGAGTTGCACTTCTGGAATTTCTGTTGAGCACATTTTCCCCCAAAAAAAGGTGAAGGAGCTGAGATGGGAAGTTTTGGAGCTGAGGGATTTAGGACAGGAGGTGTCTCTCCCACCAGGACTCTGGGTTGGATCAGTTTGGGATCCAGGCACCAAAAAGGATTTAATTCTTCCCGTAAATACTCACCCCTGCCACGGAAATAAAAAATAATGGGGAGAAATCCAAATCCCAGGAGCTGTTCCCTATTTTTTTCCTCTCGTGATGTGGCCGAGTCTCTGTTTGTGTCCTCAGCTTGGCTGTCGTGGAATCCTGGAATGGTTTGGGTGGGAAGGGACCTTAAAGCTCATCCAGTTCCACCCTCTGGACACTTCCCACTATCCCCAGGGTGCTCCAAGCCCTGTCCAGCCTGGCCTTGGACATTTCCAGGGATCCAGGGGCAGCCACAGCTTCTCTGGGAATTTTGGATGAGAGTCTCGCCACCTAAACCCACCAAAAAATGAAATTATTACCAAGGTGCTGAAGAACCGAGGGTAAAAATCCCTAAAAAAAAATCGAGCTCAGCATTCCAAATCCCACAGCTGGGCTGTTATCCCACTGAAATCCAGGATGCTTTTCCCTCTTTTGTCCGCAGAAACAGCAGGTGATGAAAACCAAGAAATAAATCGCCAAGAAAACCAGGAAATAAATCCCCAAATTCACCCCTCGAGTGTCATTTCCCAACTGCTTCCAAACCTCTCTTTTATCCTGCAGGGAATTCAGGCACAGGGAACAATTGCCTGGAAGAGAGGACAGGTCCAGCCCTGTCTGCACAGCCAAATCCCACAGGAATTCTTCACTTTTCTCCGGGAAAAGCAGCAGGATGGGATTCACGCACAGGAATGGGACGGAGAGGAGCCACGTGAGGGATCTCACCTTGCTGGGTTTTCAGGAAAACCACGTAGGGATGTTTAAATCTCTTTTTTCCAAGCTGTTTATTGAGTTGTTAAACCCCACTAAAACCTGGGATCAGCCTCCCACACTGGGAATTTTCAAGGTGCTCCAAGCTTAGAAATCATCAGGAGTCATCTTCTCCCAGCTCCTAAAACCACAGAGAGATGAAACAGAAAATCCACGTCACTCCAGGCGCCCCATCCAACCCTAAACACCTCCAGGCATGGAATATCCACGAGCTCTCTGTGTCCCAAAGTCAAATTTCCTGGTGTTTTTTCACATTTTCTCCCCACTTAAGAGGCTTAAAAAATGATTCCCTGGAGATAAAATGAGAATTTTCCACGCAGGACAAAGCAGCTCTGCCTGGTTTCCCTCATCGCTGGGTTTGTACCCAAAGGAAAGACCAAAAAATCCACGATTCTCTGCGGAATCAAGGCTGGGAAAAGCAGCAAACTACTCAAAAAATCTGGGATTCTCAATTCCCTGCTCCCATTTCCTCACTGGTCACTTAAAACGTGGTTCTTGGGCACAGCTGAAGGATTTCTGATCCTTCACCCAACATCCCGAGAGGCCACAATTCCGGTTTTTTCCCTTAATTCCAGAAATCAGGAGCTCCAACTGCTGCCAGGGCTTATCCCAACCTTGGAGTGCCACAGATTTGTACCAGAGAGGGTGAACTGATTTTTAAATTACTTTTGAATACTTTTTTTTTAATACTACTTAATTTTTTTCTATTTAAAAAAATATATTAATTCATTTTTTCCATTAAAAAATATTTTTTCCTATTTAAAAAAAATGATTTTTTCTATTTAAAAGATATTAATTTTTTCTATTTTAAAAATATTAATTTTTTTCTATTCTAAAAATACTAATTCTTTTTTTTCCTATTTTAAAAAATTATCAATTCTTTTTTTTTCTATTTTCTGACATGATTTCGTCGTTTATTTGGACATCACAGAATTGACGGGAACTGAATTGTGAACGAATTTGATCTTTATTTTAACGGGAGTGAATTTTCTTATCAAACCTCTCTCCACAACTCCCTGTTGCGTGGCTTTAACGCAGTTTAGAGCCAAGGTGCTGCATTTTTGCAGCAAAACCACCTCAATTCCCCCCCCAAAAAACCTCCCTCTGAAGCTCCAAGAAAGCAAAATTAAAAGGCCAAAAGCAGCGAAAGCTGATTAGGGAATAGAACAGAAAAAAAAAAATAAATCCATCATCCTGACCTGTGCAGAGCTGAGGAGGTGGAAGCAGGGAAAGCCTGGAAATGGGAAAAAAGCACCAGGAAATCGAAGCAATCGGCTTTGTTTGCTGCTAATGAGCCACGGCGCTTTTAAATTAAATAGAAACCATTTAAAATGAGCTTGGTGGAACATGAAGGAGGTCACCTGGAGGGTTTCTACCTAGAGAGAGGTCAGGAAACACCAGAATATTTTGCGAGGTGTGGGCACAAGGAATTTCAGTTAAACACAGAGCAAGAGCTCAGCGATGACTTTGGGTTTCCAGGGTCTCACAAGGCCCCCCAAAGAACGATTTTCTGGCAGAACATCCAAGTCAAAATACCTGGAAATGCCCCAAACCCCCTGATATTGTGATGATTTTACCAAGGCTTTCTATCTGCAGGCAAAACCTACAAGATATCCAAAGATTTCTGGCTCTCGTTGCTTCAGTGTCCAGGTTTTGAGGTCCTGAGGACAAAAACTCCGCTCAATCTCCGTTTCCAGCCCTCAGGTAAGGCTTTGAAACGCTGGGATCTCCAGTTTGGAGTCAGAGAGCCCAAAAAATCTCACAGTGAACCAAAAAAAAAGGGTAATCCTGGCAGTTTTGTCCTGTCTTTAGCAGCTTTCAGCAGCAGAGGAGCTGCCAAGGCTTCGCTCACATTCTCTGAGGTGCTGGAAGCGATAAAAAAGCGCCGCTTCATTCTTGGACTTGATTGTAGCTCGTTGGAAGATTTTTCATGGGATTTCATACCTGTGGCATACCTTAAAAAGAGATTAGGGTCTGATTCCGATCAAAAATGGATTGAAAACGAAATATCTGTAGGATAAAATTTCCTCTTTGCAATCAATATGGTTTTTATTGATCACAGAGGGTTTGGCAGATGATTTTGTGATTTTGTGGGGATTCCACAAAACCTTAGAACTGGACATTCCTGATGGAATCACGGAATATTTTGGGTGGGAAGGGATCTTAAAGCCCATCTAGTGCCATACCAGCATAGGCAGGGACACCTCTCACTATCCCAGGCTGCTCCAAGCCCCGTCCAGCCTGGCCTTGGACACTTCCAGGGATCCAGGGGCAGCCACAGCTTCTCTGGGAATTCCAGCCCAGCCCCTCCCCACCCTCCCAGCCAGGAATTCCTTCCCAAGATCCCATCCATCCCTGCCCTCCGGCAGTGGGAAGCCATTCCCTGTGTCCTGTCCCTCCAGGCCTTGTCCCCAGTCCCTCTGCAGCTCTCCTGGAGCCCCTTTAGGCCCTGCAAGGGGCTCTGAGCTCTCCCTGGAGCCTTCCCTTCTCCAGGTGAGCACCCCCAGCTCCCCCAGTCTTTCAATAATACTCATTACATTGAACAGCGAAGGAATTACTTGGCACGGAATCCTTAGGAACTGCCTCTAACTGGCGTTTTGGGGTCACGAAATAACCCCAAAAAGTCAATTTCGGGCTGCTCCTCACCACAAACAGCGCTTGAGCCGCGCCTCCTCCTGACGCCACCTCAGCGCCGCCATTAGCGCCCCCACCGCACAACTACAACTCCCGTCGCGCCCCGCGGCGGGGCGCCCACCGGAATCCGCGCTGAGGCGGTGCGGAGCCTGCCGGGCGTTGTAGTCCCGGCGGCGGCGGCGCGGCGGGCGGGGAGCGAACTACCGGCGGCCAGAGGAAGCGGGGGCGGCGGGGCCGGGGCCGGGAGCGGGGCAGAATCCCGGGATCGGGATGCGGGGGCGGCCCGGGACGCCGCCTCGCTGCCCGGAGCGACACCATGCACCCGGCCGTGGCGGTGGGGCTGGTGTTCGGCGGCTGCTGCAGCAACGTGGTGTTCCTGGAGCTGCTGGCCAGGTGCGGGGCCGCGGAGAGGATTTAGGGGGGATAAAGGGTCAGGGAGCCCATTCCAATGGGATCGGGGTAAGGGCTCCCCCACCGGTCTCAGGATTTGTGAGGGGAGGCAGCAGCAGCGATGGCAGAGTGGGTTTTGGGGGGATTAGGGGTGTGGGGGCGCCCGGGGCTGGCACTGAGGGGGGTTTTACCCTCCAGGCCCTGGGACTCCTCATGGAAGTACCAGGATGAGCCCAGACCTGGATCATCGCCTCGTGTCCCCTCTGGATGGGGTTTTTGGGGTGTTTTGGGGTTGTCCCGTCGGTGTGGGCCGTGTCGGTGACCTCCCCGGGCACGGGGGATGTCTCCTCTCCACCGGCACAGGGACTGTGGCATCGCCGTGTCCCCAGCGCCTCCCAGCCCGATCCCAGCTCCCGCAGCGGGCACCGCTGAAATCCTGAGGAGAAGACGTGCAGGAGCTGTCCCTGGAGACAGCAGGGAATGTTTTCCATCTGGAAATGCGATCTTGGGAATCGTCACTCGCTGCAAAGTCACCGAGTCGCCTTGGCGCTGGAGCGGAGTTGAATTCCCAGATCGGAGGATGATGTTTTTGGGGATCTCGCCTTCCTCACCCTGATGGAGGAAAGCTGGAAGGGCTTGGGAAAGGGCCGGTCAGAAAGCTGAGAAGGCCAAAGGGCCTGACTGGAAAAAAGTGATGCCTGAACTGGTTCTGTGTGTAAAATCCCAGTGAGGCAGCGTGGGGCTGCATCCCCCGAGCCCTCAGTGCACTTCAGCCGTGCCCAGGCATTCAAAACCAGCCCTTCAATATCCCAGATTATTAAGGGAAAAAGGAACTGCAGAATGCAGCAGTTGGGATATTTGCTCCAAAACGGGCTTCAGGTGCCTTAACACGAGGTTGCACAATCCCTGGATAAATCAAGAAGCAGTTCCTGGAAGAAGAGACTTGGCGTGGGGAGTTGTCTTTGCTCTCAGGGATTATTCCAGCCTCTGCCTTTCCTGCCTGGCTGGTGTTGCAGCATCAGTGGCAGAGGAGGAATGAACCTTTTGGAAGCAAAAAAAACCCCTTTGGATTTGGCTTTTTTGCCACTCGTGTCTCCTCCAAGCAAACCTTAAACCAAAACATTTGGCCCTGTTCAAAAAACCGAATTACTCAAAGGGGACTAAACCCCAGAGCAGCAAATTCCAAAAATCCGGTTGCAGACATCAAGGAAAAGCTGCTTTTCACACAAAACCTTCTCTTAAGCAGCACCTTTCATCCACTTTAGAAATTCTTCTGTTCCTAACAGCTCAATTCCTGTGCTTTTTACCTGCCCTGCTCACCTTTAGTCCCAAAATTGGGGTAACACCAATTATTTCTTTGGGTCTTGGAAGGAAAAGTTCCTCTTGCAGATTAATATTCCCATAAGAAGCAAAATCCTGGAGCCAGGATCACAGGAAAAGGCAGTGAGGAGTAGTAAAGGTGATTGGGAAGGAATTTGCTCAGGATTTTTAAGGAATGAGAAGTGTTCAGTCTGGAGATGCCTGGGGGCAGACAAAACACTTTAAACGTGTGGAGAGTGGCCGCAGAGAAGAGGAGAGAAATATTTCTGCTGGGCTGTGGAGACAGAACAAGAAATCCGGGGCTTGAATTTCTGTGGAAGGGATGGAAAACAGGGCCAAAAATCAGATTTTCTCCTTTTCCACGTGGTGAAGTGGGATTGGAGGAGAGAGAGCAGGGAAACTTCTTGCTGGGAGGACTCTTATCAATTGTCTGCAGATCTTGGGCTGATAGATCCAGACTTCTGTCTGGTTTTAGGAGTATCTGAGTGAGGATTGTGAGCCAAAGGAGGGGCAGATAAAGCCCTTTCTTATCTCTCTGTTATCAGCCAGTGCATAACCCCGAGTGCCAGCTCTGCTGATAACGTGGGGTCACGTCCAGGGATCTGGGAACTGGGAGGAGGCAAAGTCCAGTGCATGGAACCAGCCTTGGGGTTATCCCAGGTTTGCAGCTCCTCGAGTTCCCCTCTGGAGATAAGATTGGAGATAAGGTTTGCAATCCTGGAGCTTCTGGCTCTGCCTCAGGGTCTCTTCTCTTTCCCTCCTCCCAAGGAACTTTTGGACCTTTCAACCTCAGGATTTATGGATAATCAAGCTGGGAAGAGTGTGGGAATTGGCAGGAGGGCAGAGGGGAGCGGCTCAGGGTGCTGCCCATCCCTGGAAAAAGCAGGGAGAAGGGGATTTTTCCAGGTGCTGTTTGGTGCCAGATGGGCCAGCCCTGCACTCACCAGGTCCTGCTGCTCCTGAGAGCTCTGTGGGGTGACAGAACAGAACTTGGAGGAGACAGCCTGGATATTCCTCATTTTCCAGGGCATCTCCCAGCTTGAATCCTGCAAAACTGCGTCCTGAACTGCCAGGGACAGCGTGTTCCGTGAGGAAGCCGTGTCCTTGTGCAGCAGGGTGGGGAGCAGGACTCTCCCAGGAATCCTTGGCCTCGGTTCCTGGGAAGGATTTCCCGGGAAGCAGAAGCTCAGAGGAGGCCGTGACAGGGCAGATCACGAGAAAGCTCGCTGGAGATGGAGAGATTTGAGGGAATCCTTCCTGGAAACTGAGGCCAAGGATTCCTGGGAGAGTCCTGCTCCCCACCCTGCTGCACAAGGAAGCTCCGTAGGGAGGATCAGGGTGCAGGGAGGGTTTGTTTGGTGTCCTGCCCTGGTGTGGAATTCCTGTTCCCACGGGATGAGCACAAAGCTTGGGTGAGCTGGTGGCGTTTCTGCATTCCTGGGTCCCTCTGAGGGGACAAAAAGGGACTTAAGAGGGTCTTTCTTGAGCTCAGACAAAGTTTTGTGGCTTTTGAACCCTTGGGGAGTTGGTGTCACGTTAACAGGATGTGGGATTTACTGCCAGGACTTTTTTGGGCTCTTGTGAGGAGTTTTAGTCCCTTTTTGACCCCACAACCAAAGGGGTTTTATTTTTTTGGCATCTGAAAAACCCAGGGGAGCTGAAGCTTTTTTAGAGGAAATCGAGCAAATCTGAACCAGGGACACTCTGCCAGCACAGACCTGACCTTGGCACTCCCCTCCTGCAGCGGGAATGAGGAATATTGGGATTTCCAGCTGCCTTTTCCTCCTGGATGGACTCATCGCTGATCACCCCTGACAAACACAGCAGCTTTTAGGAAGGGACACAGTCCTCCTAAAGCCACTTCCATGGGAAAGAGGGAGATCCGGCAGTTTTCTCTTTCACTTCCTGACCTGACTGACCAGTTCCTCCTTGGAAATGTTTGAGGAAACACCCTGCAGGTGTTTGCACAAGTTCAGGCGAATAAACCCTGAGTGAATCCTCCCCAGGGTGATTCTTCTCCAGAATACGGAGCTGTTGCCTCCTTTTATTGGATCCCTACGGTTGTTCTCCGTGGAATGGCTCTGATCCTTGTCTTTCCATGCCTGCAGGCAGTTCCCAGGATGTGGGAACATCGTGACGTTCTCCCAGTTCCTGTTCATTGCAGTGGAAGGTTTTATCTTCGAGGCCAACTTCGGGAGGAAGCGCCCGGCCATCCCCATCAGGTACAACCACAATGTTTTCCCAGGCAGGAGTCGCCTGGCTCTCTCTTATCTCCAAAAAGCATTCCATGAAATGGCTTTTCCACTTTTCCTGGCGAAATCCCATCCATCCTGCAGCATCTGCAGAGCCACGTTGGGAAGCTGTCAGGCCGGATAAAATACGCGCTCGTTTATCGGGAATTTTTAATGGGAAATTGCCACCAGATCCTTCCCTGGCACAGGAACACGGCAGACTTTTGCACAGGGAAGAGTTTGCTGTGCTCAAAGAGCTTTTTATCTCTGGGATTTGGTGTGGTGGGAGTGGGAAGGGAGAGTTTTCCTGGGAAATCACCCACATTCCCTTTGGGATGATCTTGGTGACAGAGCCGGGAGCTCTGCTCCGCTCCAGACCTTTCCGTGCATGCCATGATCATTCCTGAGGGGTCTCACAGCATCTCAGGGAGGTTCCTGCACAGCTCCCAGATATTTTTCCGTGTTCCAGGAACTATTTCATCATGGTGGCCATGTTCTTCACCGTCAGCGTGGTCAATAACTACGCCCTGAACCTGAACATCGCGATGCCGCTGCACATGATCTTCCGCTCGGTGAGCCCCCTCCTGCTCCTCCTCCTCCTCCTCCTCCTCCTCCTGGGGCTCCCATTCCCTCATTTCTGCTGGAATTATCCCTGCTCCCTGTGTCCTGCCACCTGAGAGCACCAAACCCGTGTGGAAATCCTGAATTCCAGCTTGTGGGGAGAGAGCAGCCTCGCTCCAAAGCTCAGCTCCAGCTCTCACTTCACGGTGTTGATCATTAAATTCCAGCTTAATGGATAGACAGGGAAACAGGCTCCGAGAGGCTTTGGGATTCCAAAGGTGAGGGGGAAGTGACAGTGACAGAACCAATCCCAGCCTCTGGTGGTCAAAGGGATCCAGCTTTCCCTGCCACCGAGTGGTTCACGTTGTGGTTTTGAACATCCCAAGTCAGAGAGTGTGGATTTGAGATCTGGGATTTGGTGGCCCTGCCAAGGCACGGGTCTCTGCTTTGGAAAAAAAAGCATTAAACTGCATTTTCAGTGAAGTGTGGGTTGTGAAAACCCAAGGAAATGGAGCTCCAGCCTCTCGGAATAACAAAATCTCCTGATGGGAGCTACGTTCCCACAGCACATCCTGAGGGTGGAGTATCTGGAGTCAGGAGAGGTGAGAAGGGATAAAAGCAGCCCACGCTGAAGGAGCCCTGTCCCACATGAACTCCGAGGGGTGGCTCTGGTCCTGCAGTCGATCCCTGGAGCTCCCGTTCCCAGTTAAACCAGTGGGATTTGGCCACGCTCTGGTCACACGCTGAGTGTCACCAGCGGGCGAAAAAAAAAGGGGGGGGAAGTCCCCTGGCCAGGAGATCCTCGTTCCCACCACCCAGCTCACCTTCTCCCCTTTTCCTGGATGAAGGGACTCGGAATCATGGAATCATCGAGGCTGGAAAAGAACTTTAAACTCGTGGAGTCCAACCATTCCCAGCCCTGCCAAGGCCGTCATGTCCCCAAGTGCCACATCCACAGGGCTTGGAAATCCCTCCAGGGCTGGGAACTCCACCCCTGCCCTAGGCAACCCTTCCAGGGAAGGAATTTTCCCAATATCCAACCTTAGGGAAGCTGTTCCTTCTCCCTGCCAGTTCTCCTGCTTCAAACCTGGCATTTCTCGTGGTGTTTTGGTATCCATCCCACTGAGTTTGGGATGAGCATCCTAATCTGGGGAATTCTGGCCTGCTGACCTCCTGGTTTGTTTTTCCCTTCTTTTTTTGTTTTCCCAGGGTTCTCTCATTGCAAGCATGGCTCTAGGGATCATCATCTTGAAGAAAAGGTAAACCCCAAACCTCTTCCCATATCATCAGGGAATGCTCTTCCATGGACTTAACCCTGGTGGGTGTTTGGTGCCATCACTCTTCCTGTTAAATATTCTGATTTTAATGATGGGAAACTGGGACACACAGCCTGGAGTAGAGGCTGGAATAGCTCCTTCTGCACTTCCACCTCTCGCTCTTTTTTTGGGGGGGGAATCATGGGCTGGGAAGAGATTTTCCACAGCTGCAGCCCCTGAGTTCATTCCTGGCTCTTCTGGAAGTGCTCCTGGGGGATGCTGTGGCTGGGATGGAGCTCAGGGGATTGTGGCTCCAGCAGTGCTGATAACACGTTGATAAGACATTGATAACGCCGCTGTTGTGGCTGGCACTGAGCTGTGCCTGCACAGAGTCAAGGCTGGAAGTTACGGGATAAACTGGGATAAATGTTGGGATTAAGGCCTCTTTAGGTGCTGAGTTGGAGTCAGCTGGCCCTTAGGAAGTGGGAATGTGCCCGTGATCCCAGATTTTCGGAGGTGCAGCGGAGCAGGAATGCAGGGGGTGGGCGGGAGCCGGGCGGGGTCGGTGACATGTCCCTTGTCCCCCCGTGCAGGTACAGCGTGTCGAAATACACCTCCATCGCCCTCGTGTCCCTGGGCATCTTCACCTGCACTTTCATGTCTGCAAAGCAAGTGGTAAGGACTGGGAAGGGTCGTGGCTGTGAGCCCCAGCAGTTCCCTTCGCCTGGTTATTCGTGGAGACACGAGGCGTCTCCTTCCTCTGCATCTGCTCCCCGAAAAGCTTTTCCTGCTGGTTTTGTTCTCCTGTGGTTCGGATGCACGCGCGGGATTTCACGTCGTTCCAGGTGTCTCTTAACCTGCTCGTGCTGCTTTTTGCTGGGCGTAAACCTCTTTTTTTATAGCCTCAGAGATAACAAAGAAGCTGCTTTTTCTTGCCTTGTGGTGCAGACAGGAGCAGGTGAATCCTAAACAAACCTCATCTTAAATCTTCCCTCTTTTCATCCCGTTGTTGCCTTTCGGGCTGGATTTTTCCAGGCCTGCTGTCATCCAGCCTGACCCTTAAATAAAGTGCCTGGAGAACAGGAGGGAGGGAAGCGAATCCGTGTGGAAGAGGGAGCTTTTCCTGGGTCAGCACCCACAGCCCGACCCTGTCAGCTGATGACAAAAAAATGGCACAGAGTGAAAATTGGCTGCACTTAATCCAGCTCTGAGAGTTTGGGAATGAAAGGGAGCTGTCAAAGCTCCAAATTCATCATTTCAGGGCTTTTTTTGTCCTCAGAAATGCTGAGGAGTGGCTGGGCTCTGCAGCCTGGGCTCTGTCTTAATCCAGATCAACTCCCAGCAGGGCTGGAATTTTGGGATAGAGCTGACAGTGGTGGCAGAGGCGAATAATCCCATTTTCCCTGAACCACAGGGAAAGAGCTGAGGCAGCTCAAGCTGGAGTTGTACCCTCAGCCTGATTTCCTCAATTTCTTGATCACAACCCTGGATTTAGGTCTGGTTTTAGGTTCTGACTGGGGCTTGGCCAGAGTTCTTATTCCTTCCTACACACTTATCTCCGGGCTGGGGACACGGGAACCTGGGAATAGGATGGGGACACAGGAGCCTGGGAATGGGATGGGGCATGGGAACCAGGGAATGTGATGGGGATGCAGGAACTTGGTGAGGGATGGGGACATGGGAACCCGGGAATGGGATGGGGACACGGGAACCCGGGAGTGGGATGAGGACACAGGGGCCTGGGAATGGGATGGGGACACAGGAGCCTGGGAATGGGATGGGAACACAGGAACCCGGGAATGGGATGGGGACACAGGAGCCTGGGAATGGGATGGGGACACGGGAACGTGGGATTGGGATGGGGACACGGGAATGTGGGATTGGGATGGGGTCACAGGAGCCTGGGAATGGGATGGGAACACAGGAACTTGGTGAGGGATGGGGACACGGGAACCTGGGAATGGGATGGGGACACGGGAACCAGGGAATGGGATGAGGACACAGGGGCCTGGGAATGGGATGGGAACACGGGAACTTGGTAAGGGATGGGGACATGGGAACCTGGGAATGTGATGGGGACACAGGAACCCAGGAATGAGCTGGCTTTGAGAGCTTTAAAAGTGCCACTGATTATTTTTAGGGTTAAAAGAGTTCAGTCTCATCAAGCCAGGGCATTCCTTTCGGGAAAAACCCTGATTTGATCCAACACTGCCACTTTTTTGCTGGAATCTCTGCATTCCCTGGAGCAGAGAGGGAGGCCACTGGCTGCTCCCAGCTCTGCTCAGGCAGGAGGGAGCTCTGGGGCAGCTGCGGGGACCTGGTGGCTCGTGGTGACTCCTGTGTCTCCCTTCAGGCATCTGACTCCAGCTTAAATCAAGAGGATGGACCCCAGGTTTTCCTCTGGTGGCTGCTGGGTATGTGAGGGCCACACTCCCGGGATACTGGCAGGACTCTTGGAATTCTCTTGGCAAAGAGAACACCTCCCTGGTGCAGAGAGGGAGAGGGGCTGGGGTTGCTCCAGGTGTTCCTTCAGCTGAAGATTTCATGGAGGAGGCTTTAAAGCCTGGCACTGGAGTGTGGTTTTCTCTTTGGGAAATCTGGGATTGATTGTTATCAGTAGTGACACAAACTGGAATCCCCTTTTTAAGAGATCTCTTGGCGTCTCAGCCTTTAATCAAACCCCCGTGGATCGTTATCGGTTTTCTTATCAAGTCTGGGTGGTTTGGTTTGGTTTTTTTTCCCCCCGAAAGCCAAATTTGGTGAGTTGCAGCTGCTTCCCTCGAGCCGTGCTGCAGGGCTGTGCTTCCCTTCCAGGCATTGCTGCCCTCACCTTCGCCCTGCTGATGTCTGCCAGGATGGGGATTTTCCAGGAGACGCTGTACCAGCGGTTTGGGAAGCACTCCAAGGAGGCCCTGTTCTACAATGTGAGTCCCTTTTCCTGCTTTTCCTGCTTTTCCTGCTTTTCCTGCTTTTCCTGCTTTTCCTGCTTTTGCTGCTTTTCCTGCACCCTTCCACTCCTGGACTGGCACAAAAAGGATCCCATGCTGCCAGGATGGAGCAGTGAGGAGCCTGCTCTCATCCAGCTGCTTTCCAGCAGGGAATTGGGGTGGATTCCCATCCCCTGATCCCACCTTGGATTTGTTTCTCCCCCCAGCACGCGTTGCCGCTCCCTGGATTCCTCCTCCTGGCTCCCAACATTTACCACCACGCCGTGCTCTTCAACCAGTCTGGTGAGTGCTGTGCAGGGAATTCCATGCTCCTGGACCTTCCTGTCCTCTGGAAAATCCTCTGGGAAGTTCCCTTCCTGCGGTTGTGCATGGAAGTTGTGCATGGGCATCTTGGGGTATTCCAAGCCTTTTGAATTTTGAGGAATTTTCAGGAAGGAATTCCTGGACAGGAGGGGCTGGGCTGGAATTCCCAGAGAAGCCGTGGCTACCCCCGGATCCCTGGAAGTATCCAAGGCCAGGCCGGATGGGGCTTGGAGCAGCTAGGGGCAGTGGGAGGTGGCAGGGGGTGGAATGGGATGGGATTTAAGGAACCATGCCGTGATTCCATGATGAAAGCCCACGTTTCTCACTAATGCCCACGCACCAGCAGGGCCCAGCCACGTCCGAGAGTGATCCCTGGGGAAAAGAACGTGGGAGCTCAAAAATGGGAGTAACAGGACCAGATCCTCAGTGAGGGATGTAAATAAGGACCTTTTGGGATTTTTTTTTTGCTGGTGCTCCAGAGGATTTGCCGTGGGAGCACCGTGGATTCATCCAGCACGACAGTCCTGACACAGGAGCTTTTCTCCTGATCTCTCTTTCCTAATTTTTCCTTATTTTCTGTTCTTCCCTCTGGAATTCCAAGCAGAAGGGCTGCCTAAGGCTGTAGGGAGTCTTGGGATCATGGTAAATCCTGGGAAGGAAACTCCTCTCCCTGTATCCTCCTCCAGCAGTGACCTCATCCCATCCTTTTTCCCTGCAGAGCTGTTCCAGGTGCCGGTGATCGGCCTGACCCTGCCCATCATGTGGTTCTACCTCCTCATGAACGTCATCACCCAGTATCCTTTATCCTTTATCCCACTGGGGTGGCAGAGCAGGAATGGGGCTGGGTTCCTAAATCCTTGGAGTTTTCCCTGCCCTTGGGAGCTGCAGTTGGTGTAACTCCAAAAATATAGGGAAAGGGGAACGTTTTTGGTTGTTTTTTTGAGGTTGGACTCGATGATCTCAAAGGTCTTTTCCAGCCTGGTTCATTGTGGGATTCTGGGACTTCTGCTCCATGGAAATGGAGGAGTCTGGAGGGTTGGACTCGATGATCTCAAAGGTCTTTTCCAACCTGGTTCATTCTGAGTCTTCTGCTCCATGGAAATGGAGGAGTCTGGAGCTTCCCTTGTCCAACCTTTGCCAACTCAGCCCCAGCTGCTCCAGTGGGGGAATCCGGGATTTGGGGTTTCCCTGAGTCTGTAGCGTCCTGTTCCAACCCAGCTGTGGAGCTGCTGATCCCGGCAGGGAATTCCACCCACCCACACCAGGCTGCCCATCTCCCTGACCCTTCCCGTTCCCGAAGGGAATCCCCAGCCTCCACCCCTGCTATCCCTTACCTCCTGCTCCCAGGTACGTCTGCATCCGCGGCGTCTTCATCCTGACCACGGAGTGCACGTCCCTCACGGTCACCCTGGTGGTGACGCTCCGCAAGTTCGTCAGCCTCATCTTCTCCATCCTCTACTTCCAGAATCCCTTCACGGGCTGGCACTGGCTGGGCACGGCCTTCGTCTTCGTGGGCACCCTGATGTACACCGAGGTGTGGAACAGCCTCGGGCCCTTCCTGAGGAGGAGGAGGCCGAAGGAGGAGTGAATCCAGGGATTGTCCGCAGGGACCTTTTTATTGTTTTCCAGAGCAGAGCAGCAGGGAGCCCCCGCAGGGGGTGTTTTTATAACAGGGGAGGTGTTGGCTGTGCCAAGCTCCTGGGAGAATGGGGAGCCTCCGCTGGGAACTTCGGGAACGGATCATGGAGGAACAATCCCGTTATTTTTTGCGAGTTGGCATTTTTTAATGCGACCCCTTTTGCTTCCAATTTTTCCTCCTGTTTTTCATTTTTTTCCCGTTGGAATAATCCTTTTTAAGGAAAAGCTGACCCAGAGCTTTGTTAGGAGCCCAGCTCTGTGCTGTTGGCTTGGATCAGCTGGACCCTGAGCCGGTTTGGTGCCGTCCCAGTGTCGGGAGCCCCATTCCAGTGGGAATGCCAGGCCTGGCTGTTCACCTGCATCCCTGATCCCTGTGCCGGGAGGATGTGGGATGCACCCCCAGCTGGATCTGGTCTGCCCTGGTCTGCCCAGTGCATCCTGAGAGGGCTGCGTTTGCTTTTCCCAGTTCTCCTCTCATCCCTTGGGATCAGCTTCCTCATGGCTTCCTCGTGGCCCCCTGCCCCTCAGTGTCACCCTCTGCTTGGTTTTCCTGGAGTTTCCCTGCAGTTTTCCTGGAGCAGCAGCTTCTTCCCGTGGTGGTGCTGCTGTCCCTGCTCCGCTGGGACAGTTGAGGCACCCAGGATGTCACCCCGATTCACATCCAGCGTGCCTGAGGAAGGGTTTTACTCCTTTGTTCCAAGAAAATTGGTGAGCAGGGATAAAGGGGGTTTCATAGCGAAGGAAAAAGGATGGGAAAAAAAAACCCCCCTCTATTGGGAAGGTGCCACATCTAACCCAGGCATTCCCTGAGCCAAGGTCACCTTTCCAAAACTTCCTCCCTCTATTTTTACTGCTGATGAATATCAGCTGTCTGGGATAATCCCCTTCCCAGCTTCCCACGGCCTCATCCTTGCTGGGAGGCAGAGTGGGAAAAGGGGAAGGCTCCCTGCTGTGCTGGGAGCACTGGTTTAGCCACAACCCCAAATCCCAGTGATTTGGGAATAGGGAACTCTATCCCAGGCAGAGCCAAGACCTGCAGCTCCAGCCTGAGGTCCTGAAGGGTTTTCTTTCCCAGTTTCAATTTTCCCTGAGCCTGAAGAAGCTGAATTTCAAGTGCCATGGGATGCTTCCAGGGATTTTGTGGATGGGGAGGCTGATCTGGTGTAGGTCAGGTGTTGCTTCCAGCATTTTGTGGTGGCTCCAGGGAGGACCCGGAGAGAGGCAGAACCTTTATCCCTGATTTTCATCTTCCCAGCTCTTTACACGGAGCTTCAGCTGGGATGGGGAGGTGGGGAAGCCAACCGAAATTTGGGATGAAAGATTTCAGGGACAGGGAGTGAGCGGTGAGGTTCTTCAGAGATCAAACACGGCGGGGAAACGCCAGAGCCGTAATTCCGGGTCTGTGGGTGTTGGGATCCAGGGATTGTTGGATCCAGGGATTGCTGGATCCAGGGACTGAGCAGAGCCGAGCCTGAGGGGGTGTAACACTGCCCGTAGCTACTCCCAGGTGTAACATCCTGTGCATACTCTGGGTCACTCTTCCTCTCCAGGACCTTGCATGTTGTCCCCGATTCCTGTGGGAATACTGGGGGATTTGGGCATTCCCAGGTTTTTTTAACCATGTGCTTTTCACTCCCAACACATCAACCGCGAGTGGTTTGTTGCTGTCAGGGGGATTTTTTTTTTAATTCCCAGTGTGATCAGTGTGTTTGGAATATTTATGGCTGCTTGGAGTCACAGGAGTGGCAGCAGTTCCCTTCCTGCTGGAGGAGAGAGGAGGAAAAGTCCGGGCAGAAGGGCCTCGTTAGCCAAAATTAATTAAATCTAAGCTCCCTCTCCGGGCTGGGGCCGCTGATTAGTTGTGTTTTAATGTTTGTGTAGAGATCAGAGCACCTATTTTTTAGCAGAGGCTGGAAAAGGGAAGGAGCCTGACCACTTTTGGGCTGGCTGGTTGGGTTTAGGGTGGGATTTGGCTTGGTTTTTTTAAAGCGAAATAAATCTGTATCCTCTTCAAAGGTTGTGGGGTTTGTTTCTCATTTCACGCTTTGCTGGTGGCTGGAAAATTAACGGAATCGTGGAATTGTTTAGGTTGGAAAAGCCCTCTGAGATCATCCAGCCATTCCCAGCACTGCCAAGGCCACCATTAAAGAATGTCCCCAAGTGCCACATCCACACGGCTTTGAAATCCCCCAGGGATGGGGACTCTACCCCCTGTTCCAGCCCTTTCCATGAAGAAATTTTCCATGAATATCCAATCTAAATAACAGCTCACCATTTCTCCTTAATATGAGAGAAAATAGGAAAGACTCAGCCTGGCTGGGTGGGGTTCAAGAGAAGACCCCACCATCACATCCAACTTTCCCTAAATCCAGCACCAATGGGAGCCTGGAGTAGTTGGGGCTGAGGGAATTCAGGATTTGAGGTCCCCAGGCACGACTCAGACCCTCGGGATCTGAGGTCTCCCAGCAACACTCAGACCCTCACAACTGTCCAGATTTGAGGTCCCAGGCAAGGCTCGAATCTTCATCAGAATCTGAGGTTCTCCAAAAAGACTCAAATCATCAAACCAGAATTTGAGGTTCTCCAAAAAGACTGAAGTCCTTAAATCATCAACATTCGAGATTCTCCAAAAAACTCAAATCCTCAAATCGGAATTTGAGGTTCTCCAAAAAACTTTAAATCCTCGAAACATCAGAATCTGACGTTTTCCAAAAGGACTCAGATCCCCAAACCATCAGAATTTAGGGTTCTTCAGAAAGACTCAAAATCTCAAATCAGAATTTGAGGTTCTCCAAAAATATTCAAATTGTCAAACTATCAGAATTTGAGGTTCTCCAAAAAACTTTAAATCCTCTGTAAAACATCAGAATTTAAGATTCTCCAAAAACATTTAAATGCTCAGAAACAGCAGAATCTGAGGTTTTCTGAAAAGACTCAAATCCTCAAATCAGAATTTGAAGTTCCCCAGAAAGTCTGAAGTCCTTAAACCATCAGTATTTGAGGTTCTCCAAAAAGATTCAAATCCTCAAATCCTCAGAATGTGAGGTTCTCCAAAAAGATTTAAATGCCCAGAAACTGCAGAATTTGAGGTTCTCTGAAAAGACTCAAATCAGAATTTGAGGTTCTCCAGAAAGTCTGATGTCCTTAAACCATCAGTATTTGAGGTTGTCAAAAAAGATTCAAATCCTCAAATCCTCAGAATGTGAGGTTCTCCAAAAAGATTCAAATGCTCAGAAACAGCAGAATTTGAGGTTCTCTGAGAAGACTAAAATACTTAAATCAGTATTTGAGGTCCTTCAAAAAGACTCAAAATCTCAAATCAGAATTTGAGGTTCTCCAAAGACATTCGAATCCTCAAAACATCAGAATCCGAGATTCTCCCAAAAGATTTCAATGCTCAGAAACATCAGAATTTGAGGTTCTCTGAAAAGACTCCAATACTTAAATCAGTATTTGAGGTCCTTCAAAAAGACTCAAAATCTCAAATCAGAATTTGAGGTTCTCCAAAAAACTTGAAATCCTCTGTAAAACTCCAGGCTCAGTTTGACCATGACCAACCGAAGGTGTTATTCTGCTGTAATCCAAACACTCTTCCCTGCCAATAAAAACAGAATTCCCTGAAAAAATCTGGGAAATGGAATGTAAATATTCCCTATCTGCAATTCAAGAGCGCTTCTGCCTGCAGACTCAGCCAGATGTTCCACACTTCAGGAAAGGGCGGCATAATCCCGATGTTTTGGGAGGGAATTTGATGTTTGGGTTTGGAATTTGATCCGTGGTCTGGGAAGGGAGCACGGGAGAGGGAATGGCAGAAAAGCTAAGGGAGGGAAGGCAAGACACCGATAATTTGTTGACTTCAGGAAATTCAGCTTCTCCCTGGTGCTTTTAAAATCCCATTTCCTATTTCCGTGGAAGGCCTGGATTCCCTGGCCTGCGTGTGGGGCCTCACACGTGGAAGTTTGGGAAGCTCAGGGCTCAAGAACTGATTGTAAAATAGGAGATTATTTTCCACCATTATTATCTGAAACGAATGCAAGTGAGCCCCTGCTCACAGAAAGCAAATCATTTCTTTTTCCAGCTGGGAAATAAGAGGAATATTTATCCTCCTCCTGTATCCTCAGCTCTGCAAAATCCAAATAAAGACACAATTCCTGCACTGGAAAGTTGAAAATTTAAGGCTGTTCCTGTAAACAGGAGAAGATTGAATCGCTGGGGTCACTCGAAAGGCTCAAGGATTTTGCAGGATTCTGGATTCCCAAGCTGAGGAAATTCAGGGAAAAGTTGGTTTGGTTTGTTTTTCTGCAGGAGCGAGTAAATATTCCAAGAGTGGATGAATGTGGAAGTGGTCTTGGCTGGGAGAACTGAGCAGGGATGGAAGGAAAGGGAAAGAGAGACTGGCGTGGCTGGAATGCTGCATCCAGGTCTGGATCCAACAGCAGCAGGATGTGGAGCTGCTGGAGCAAATCCAGAGGAATCCACAGAGCTGCTCCCAGGGCTGGAGCCCCTCTGCTCTGGAGCCAGGCTGGGAGANTGCCCCTGGATCCCTGGGAGTGTCCAAGGCCAGGCTGGATGGGGCTTGGAGCAGCCTGGGATAGTGGAAGGTGTCTGTGGACACTGGATGGGCTTTAAGGTCCCTTCCAGCCCAAACCATTCCATGATTCCATGGTTTCCTGCAGGATTTTGGGTGGTTTTTCAGTCCAGCCCAGCCCAGCCCAGCCCCCACCTCACTGAACTGCCTTGGCCAAAAAAAAAAACCCCAAATTTTGCAGTTTTGGCTCTGAGCTCCCCTCTGACCCAGGGCCCCGGAACAGCCTCGCTTCCAGTTCTGCCAAAATCCACAATGAAAATCCGGAGCCTTGGAAGAGCTGCTGATCTTCAGCTTGAGGATCCAGCCAGCTGCTCCATGGGAAGTGCTTCCTCAAAAGCTTTGGAATTTTAGGGCTCCCTGAATCCAAATGACTCACCCTGAGCTGCTTCATTCAGTCCATCCTATTTAACCAACAAAACCCTTGGCCGCAAGGGACACTTTGGGCTCTTCCATGGCTCCGAACCGCGACAAAATCCCATTTTCTGTGCGGGGAAAAGGCTCTGAGGAGGAACCTGCTCAGGCAAAAGTGCTCTGGAAGTAGAAGGCAACGAAAATTAATCAGGACAAGCGTTAATTTGAAGGTTTTATTGTCTTGTCAAAACCCAAATCTTCACTCACTTCTTACCCCTTCAGCTGGTTCTCAGTAATTATTCTCCTTTTTGCTGATGGCTCCTCGCTAGGTTGCTTAAATCCACTTTCCAATCAAATAATTGCGACTCAGCCATGTTTTATTGAAAAAAACCCCCAACTCTGAGCTGGTTTTCACTCCCAGTTTCCCTCTGAACATTTCACAAAATCCCTCTTCTAAATAATTCACCAGTCCCACAGTACAGACAATATTGTCAGAAGCCCTGGTGCTTCCACACCTCAATTAAATCCATAATATAGGAGGGGAAAAAAGCAAGAAATTAATGGAAGATACAATCCCGTGGTTGTTAGGGAAAAAAATCTCCCGCATTTCCCAGCTGAGAGTGCCCAGGGAAATAATTTCTGGCTTTGGGAAATAGAGAAATTCCTTTTTAATAAAGTTATAAATAAATAACTTTTGGGTTTTTTTCTTCTTTTTGGAGAGTTAATCAGAAATGGATTCAGGGATAATATTTGATAGATTTGGCTTTGTTGAGGAGAAAGAGGTGAAAATGAGGGTTAGAAAGAGTCAGTGTGACAAAAATTGGGATAGGAGTGGCCGTCGGGGGCTGGTGCTTTTCCGCCCAGGTGGGATCGGAGGCAGGACAGGTTTGGAGTGGGAGCCTGGCTGGGTTTGGAGCTGAGGCTCAGGAGAAGAACCCAACTTGGCCTTGCTGGATTTCCTCTGGAGGTTCTCACCGGGCGCTTCAGTCTCTGCAGGAATCACAGAGAAGGGAAGAGGGTTTATTCCAACGAAAAGTCAAAACTTACCACAGGTTTCCGGTGGTTTTGGGGGAGTATCTCGACCTCATCCATGTGGGTGAGGAGTTTTACGCCTCAGCAGTCACTGGGGTTTTTTTAATGTTAATTTGGAATGCTGGAAGTGTTGGATGGAGCTCGGAGCGACCTGGGATAGAGGACATTGTCCCTGCCCATGGCAGGGGGTGGCACTGGATGATTTTGAAGACCCCTCCCAACCCAAACCATCCTGGTTCTGTAATTCCATGAATATCACTCCGACCTTTCGATGTCTCCACTCCTTTTCGGGCTCCTCCTGGCTCCTGGTGCTCAGCTTTGGCTTCTCCAGGGAGGCGAATCGGAGAAAGGGGAACCTGGGTCCACAGACCTTCGGCAAGAGCTGCATCAGCCGGGACAAAAATGTGGCCCCTGTAAGTCTCAAATTCCCTGGAGCTGAGGGGAGGAAAAGATTCCCGGTTTAGAACAGGAATAAAAAAGGAGGTGGATGATGTCTGACAGAGTCACTGATAGTGGAGGCACACAGCTCAGCTGACAGAGTGAGAAATAAACCCCAGCACTCCCCCATCCCACAAAACCTGCTCCCAGTCCTCCGAGAACTTCTGGAGTTTGCAAAGACGACAAGCACACCTCTCCATTTCCGTTTGATTGATTAGATTCCGTTCGATTCCCCCTTTCACGAATCGGGGGCAATGAAGAGCTCCAGCAGCTCCAGATGGGAGATGACAATTGGAGCTCCCCCGTTTCCAAACCTGTGGAGCAGCACTGCGGGAAAGAATTCTGAGTAGATAGAGGAGGAATTGCTGGAATTGTGCTCCCAGTGTTCCCAGTGACAACATAAACCCGGAGTAGCCAGTGAGTAGCACCCAGGGCGCCTCTGAGCTGCTGCATCTCGAAAATCCAAAGCCAAAACCTGAGAGCTCGGAGAGCCTGCCGGGGATAACGACCACGCTGGAGCTTGTGCTGATAAAAGCTTCCCATTCCCATCCAGATTTCATCTATTTATTCCAAGGAAAGCAAGGAAAAGGCCTGGATTGATGCTGGATTTCTCTAGCAATGCTTGAGACGCTCCAGAATGGCTCTGGTCTAGGTGAGATTTAGGATTTATGGATTTATGGATTTATCAGTCTGGGAGGGAGTTCAAAGGTTATCCACCCTGACCTCATCCATGGTGCAGGAATCCGAAAGAATTCCATCCCTGTCCTCCTTGCAAGGAGCATTTTAGCAATTTTGGGAATTAATTACAGAGGGAAAAGGTGTTTCAGTGGTGGCTTAATAAATCCACACACCGGGAAGAAGGGATCATGAAAAGTGGGATAAAAGTGTGGTACTTCCATGAGAAACAGGGAATTTTTTGTTACCAGAGGTACTGGGGAAGTCTTTGAGAATTTTGTCACTGGAAAAGGAATATTTTCTCAAGGAAAGGAATTTTTTATTCTGGAAAAGGAATTTTTTCTCAAGGGCAAGGAATATTTTATCCTGGAAAAGGAATTTTTTTATCCTGGAAAAGGAATGTTTTATCCTACAGGACTTTGCTGTGTCAAAATCCAGCATCCAACAGTGCTCAGCCAAAGTATTCCCTGCCTTTCCCCCCGGGGCTGTCCTTTCTCCAAGGGCAGAAGATCAGGAAAGCTGTGGGAAACCATTTCCAGAGGGAAGGTTTTTCTAGTCCAAGTGGCATCAGAAACGTGTGATTTAATTCAGGTTTCTTGTCAAACTACTCCATGGCTTGTAAAACTCGTAAAAAACTTCTAAAATTACTCCAGAATGTCCAAAATAAGGGGAAAATTGGAGTTTTGGGGGTCTGTGCCATGGAGATGTCCAAGGTGTTTAGGAAGGAATGAGAAGCTCCCTCTCCTTCCTGCTTTTTCCCTGGAAATGAGTTTGGATAATGTGTCTTTAGTCCTGCCCTGAAAACCTCAGCACAGAGAATTCTTAGAGGTGAAGCAGCCAAAATTTGAAGATTTCCCTTTTGTAAAATTTCCCAATCAGAAACATGGGAAAGAAATGAAAAATAGGAAGAATAAAATAAAAATAAAAATTAAAAATAAAATAAAATAAAATAAAATAAAATAAAATAAAATAAAATAAAATAAAATAAAATAAACCCTTTTACCGGGAAAAGTAAGCAGTGAAACACAGCAGACAGGGCCTTAAAGAATTTATCATTTACTTTAAAGGATGGTTGTAGGAGATATTTCCCTAAAGGACTCTGCTCTGCAGGGATAAATTGGTTAAACCTGGGAATGAAAACAAATGGAAGCTCAGGCCAAAAACATCCACACTTCCATTTGTGGGAGAGCTCAGAAATCCCTGGAAACTGGTGTGGAATCAGGGAAAAATAAATTATCAGGGGTTGCATCCACGGAGAAGAGCAGAGCTGTGGTCATAGCAGTGAAATGAGGAATTGTCCTGCTGAAAACTGCAGGTCAGAGGGGAGATGTCCAACCAAAACCTTTAATTTTTGAGTAAATTTATTAGATCTATTTTAATTGCAGAGCAGAACCAACAGAACAATGGCAGGACTCGAATCCAAGAAGTGTGAATGGCCTGAGGAGTGATGATGCTGTTCCCACACAGCTGAAGGTTTTTATTTTTTTTAATTAAAATTGTCAGATTGGACAAATAATGCAAAAAATTTGGGAATCTTGAAGATCTTTTCCAGCCTTAATGATGCCAGGATTGGATTAATCCCTGATGTTGGAAAATGTAATTTCCTTCACTGGATATACCTGGAGCTCAACACGTTCATGTTCTTACCCCTTGATGGCTTTTTTTAGTTTACTCTTTCTTCCATCCCAAGTGTTGGAAGCATAAAATCGGAGAGAAAGAAGAAGAAAAGATTAAACCCCTTCAGTATTTAAAAAAAAAATCCCTACAGGCTGGACCAGAATATTTCAGAAATGGGGGATTTTTCTCCCCAGCATTTCAGCTGCTTCTCCACAAGAGCATTTCCGTCAATCACGCCTTTAATCCGATTTTTTCCCCCGAATTTTCCGTATTTCCACTACAATTCTGCTGCAAGGCCCAGGAAATGACTCAGATGAGCAGTTTGCTTTTTCCCTCCCCTCACAGTTGTTTCTCCACGCTGTTATTAAGGGTGCTAAATGCAAACGCTGCTCGAGTCACAACACCCGAACGTGCTGCGGTGGAAATCCAGATTGCTTCCCGTCTGCCGAGGGACCTTTCCAACTTCACACTTCCAGGCCTTGCCTCCTGCTGAGGGCAGGTGATGCAGAATCCCTCAGCAGCTCGTTCCACACCCAATTCCTCTCAGGAGCTGCCTCTGCTCCCCCTCAGCACGAATTCTGGGGATAAATGGATCTCCAGATCCAGCCTTTTTCCAGGGTGTTAATTAAGTGCTTGGGATGCCAGCGGCGGGTTGTACATCACATCCAGGGAAGTGGCTGGGATAGAAAGGGAATTCTGAGGGGTTTTCTCAGCAAGGTTAGCTAAGAATTCTGCTTCGAGACGAAGGGAATGAGTTGAAATCTTATAAAGATGTCGAGCCTTTCTCATGTGATTTAATGTGAAAAGGAGTTTATTATTTAATGGGATTATTATTTAATGGGATTATTATTTAACGGGATTCTTATTTAATGGTGATTTTTACAAGATGTGAGAATATGCTGGTGGAAATCCATGGGATGGTGTGTTTGAATACAGCAGGAAAGGTGCCTTGGTTTGGATGGAATGAGAACAAGGAATCGGGCCTGGGATTGAGCCCCTGATCCAATTCTTTGCTGTGAGGGTGGGGAGGGGCTGGGATGGAATTCCCAAAGAAGCTGTGGCTGCCCCTGGATCCCTGGGAGTGTCCAAGGCCAGGCTGGATGGGGCTTGGAGCACCCTGGGATGGTGGAAGGTGTCCCTGCCCATGAAACTGGAGGGGCTTTAAGGCCTTTCCAACCCAAACCATTCTAGAATTCCGTGAATTCCAAGGGCACAGACTGCGGCTGATTCCGAGATGAAGCTTTCAGATGAGCTTTGTGGTCATTCCAAAGAGCCTGGCTAAAGGCACAGCCCTAATTCCTGGTGTGGGAGTGGGATCCGGCCTGCTCCGCTTCCCTAGGCCGTGCTGGGTGTCCCATCAGGGCATGAGGTGACAACAGATGGCCAAGAGAGGGGGAAAAAAGGGATTATCCAGGAAAAAAGGCCAAAGCGTCCCTGCTCACAGCCAGAGCTCAGATCTTCTCCTGGAACAGGAGCAGCAGAGGAAGCCACGGACTCCTCGTGAGGGGCAACATCAGGAAAACACAGCTCACTTGGGAGCTGAAGGCCTAAAACCAGTGAAGGTGTTTCCTCTTCAAATCTTCTCCTCTCTGCAAGGAGAGAGGATCTGAGGAGGAAACATCTTCAAATGTTTAAATGACACAGGAGGTGTCTCCTGCTTGGCTGTGGAGCAAATAACTGAGGGGGCTCATGAGCCAGGGGCAGAGAGGCTGCACGAGGCACGAGGCTGAGGGGGTGACGAAGGCAAAGGCTCCACAGAGCTCAGCACCTGGTGGAATTTAAAGACAGGAATTTCCACATCATGATATCACCCAAATGCCACTCAGCAGGAACTGTGGTGATCATCTAAAGAGAGAACGAGATAGAACTCTGCTAAATGAAGTTTTGAAACCATATTTATCGCTCAAATTCTGCTTTTCTACACCTGGACCAAGTTTCTTTGAGCATCTTTTTCCCTTCGAATATTCCCCTGGGAAGAAAGCTCTTGAAAATCCCTTCCTGGGGGTGTGAATTATGGCAAAATAAAACCATTTATATCCATGGCAAAGCTTAGTTTTATGCTGCAGCACCACACGTTTAATCAGGCTGCTGATGGTTTAGAATTAACCTTCATCCCACCCCAAACTGAGCTCACCTGGTCTCTGGCGTAGTCAGGTGCAAGTTCTGGTCCTGGAGGACATTCCTGGTGTCTGAGGACAGAGGTGGCATTGGTTTCAGGAGCTGCTGATGGGAGCTCTTGGATTCAGGATCCAAGTCCCTGAAATGATCCAAAAATAAAAGTTCTGGTCACACACAGAACACAAAGCAACTTGCTCAGAGAGAGAGGTTTTTATTTAACACACCCCAAATCAGGTGAGATTAATCCCACACCTCGTGGATAACGCCCAAGGTGAGGGGTTTGGCTGGAGTTTGGTTTAGAACAACTAAAAACCGGCATTCCTGGCAAATTGGTGTGGACACCACCTCATTTCCAGGCTCAAACCAGAGCCAAACCCAAGAGAAGCAGCACTGAGGGTGTCAAAACGAGAGAAACCCTTCAGGAAATGCTGAGCTAAAAGAGATCTTCGAGGTCTTTTCCCACCTTAACGATGCCCTGAATCTGTGATTCTGAAAAATTAAATTAATTAAAACCACGCGAGCAACCGCTGAAATCAGTCAGAGCAAACCACCGAGCACTGCCTGGCAATGAGACATCAAAATGACTTTAATTACACCTGCACACAGCCAGAGGCACAGAATATAGAGGCCAAGCTCGCAGCAATTTGGATTTAAGGATCTAAATTTATGCAGATAACCCTGCAGGGCTGCCATAAATAAAATAAGTTGGATTCTTGTGTCACACGGCCTCAAATTTTCTGCCAGACTCAGGGAAACTGGATTAAAACGTGTAATGAGGAGATTTGTCTTTTAATATTTACTGATGCACGAGAAAGTCAAAGTTTTAAGCGCTTCAGGAACTTTATTGCTATTTTTGGCAGCAGTTTTAGATATCTTACTGGATTTTGATTTATTTTTAATTGGAATAGGGTTTTCTGGCCTCTACCAGTTCTGGTCACAGCCAGGTATTTATGCTCCCAGTGCTCTCCCAGTATGATTCCAGCACAAATGGGTTTTCAGAGAGGGAGGAAATCGGATTTGGCTGAAAAAAATCCTCTTTTTCTTTGGGAAAACCTGGCCTGCAGCTCCATCCATTCATCCCAAGGCTGCTGGCACTGGAGCCAAGGCAGGGCAGGGGTGGGTGAGCCAGCACTGCCACTGATAAAATCCTAAAATGAATTCTTCCTCATTTCATGACAAAAAAAGCCTGGATTTAAAAAAAAAAAAAAATCTGCTTTGCACTGATAGCTCTTTTCAAGCAGAGGAATCAGGATCCAGATCCTCAAATAAAACACTCCTCAGAACATCGATACAGATAAAATCTGGTCCAACAGCTGAAAAAAATCTTCCATTGTGGGAACTTTTAGCTGATCAAAATGGTATTTCTGCATGCTAAAAATAGATAGACTCTTTTACCTGTGGAATTCATGAATTTGGTCTTTTGAAATTACAATTTTCTCTTTAAAGTCCTTGGTTTGTGTTGCTTCAGGTCTCCTGCAAAGCCCTCAGAGCGAAGCTTTCTGCTATTTCCTCGAATAATTTGAAATTAATCGGCTTTAATCAACTTTATTCTCTTCATCTGCCCCACGGAATGGTTTGGGTGGGAAGGGACCTTAAAAATCCTCCAGTTCTGCCCCCTGCCATGAGCAGGGACATTTTTCCCTATCCCATGGTCCTCCAAATCCTGCCCGACCTGGCCTTGGATGATTCCAGGGGTGGCTCCATAATTCCATACCCACAGAAAGACCCAGCAAATCCTAGGGGAGTTTTCCAAGGTGAAACCTCTCCTTAAAACTTGATTTAATTCTGATTTAATGTGATTTCACGTCAAGCAAACGCACTCCAAAGCACAACCAGGCACCAGCTACGGATGTGGCTCCCTGATTTTCTGCTAATTCCTACATTCCAGGATTCAGATTCTCCCTCGGAATTCCAAGTATTTTATAACATTCCTGCTCGTGGCGTCTCTGGACGTAATTCCTGCAGGGAATGAGAGCTGTCTGCTCTTGCCTCCCATTCCCACCTGACCCTCAGGGCCGGATTTCCTCAGGAAATGCTGATTGGGGCTGACAGGATTTTCTCTCACCTGCCCCCAGAGCTCAACTCCAAAATCAGCTTCCCGGGAATGAAAATTGTGGCATAAAGGGAGCAGAAAGCAATGAATTTAAGCAAGCTGAGAGGATTTCGTGCTGCAAATCAAACCCCAAAGCTCCAGCAAAAGAAAACACTGATTTCCGTTTTTTTTTTTTTTTTTTTCTCATTTCGAAATAATCTAAAAGGAATGAATCAGCTATTTAAAAATCCTTTTCTTTAAGTAAAGATTTGGAAGATGCACCATGATTGTGCATCTCTGCCTGTAAACTTCAGCCACTGGTTTTCTGGGCAGTTTAAATTAATCCTGGAGGGTTTTTAAAATTTTTCTTTCTTTTTATTTTTAGACTGAATCTCCAGGCTCTGCCATTGCAATGATTCTCCCGTCTGGCACCTGCGATGAGCTGAACTTTTCCATTTCTTCTGCTGCTTTAAATTCCACCACTGGGAGTTTTTCCACGGCAGGTAGGAAAAGGATTTGGGATTAGGAGGGTTCACACCAGGGGAAGGCAGGAGAGCCATAAAAGATCGATGCAAGAAGATCTACTGAGATTTAAAGAGTTTTGACCCATATTTGCAGGGCTCTGACCACGAGGAAGATGAGAAAGAGAGGCAGCCAGGATAAAATATCGTAAAGATTTTAACAATTTATAAATAATTTTAAAAAATATTAAAAAAAATAATAAAATTAGGAAGTGGAATCAGCTGTAGAAATCCTATTTAAACAGAGATACCCACTGCAGCAAAAAACCTTGTGCTGAGCACTGCTGTGGCCTTCCACCACTAACTCTTAGTGCTAAAAAACCACAGCAGAGACTGTGAGCTGCCAGAAAAATGCTCCTTTTTTCCTTCTCTCAGAGAAACTCGCGATAGTTTCAGAGTTTTAGACGAGTTACCACATTTTCAGTGTACACCTGGGGACTGCTGCACTGCCAAAAGCCACGGGGGTTGTGATTTATTTGTAGGACTGGATTTAAAAAGCGGAGCTGTCCGCGGGGTTTGCAACCTCTGACAGTTTCTGATCGCTCATCCCTCAGAGCAGTGGGGAAGAAACCCTAAAGAGGCTTTTTTGAGTGCATTGCAAGGAATTCGGCTGGAANCCATAAAAGATCGATGCAAGAAGATCTACTGAGATTTAAAGAGTTTTGACCCATATTTGCAGGGCTCTGACCACGAGGAAGATGAGAAAGAGAGGCAGCCAGGATAAAATATCGTAAAGATTTTAACAATTTAAAAATAATTTTAAAAAATATTAAAAAAAATAATAAAATTAGGAAGTGGAATCAGCTGTAGAAATCCTATTTAAACAGAGATACCCACTGCAGCAAAAAACCTTGTGCTGAGCACTGCTGTGGCCTTCCACCACTAACTCTTAGTGCTAAAAAACCACAGCAGAGACTGTGAGCTGCCAGAAAAATGCTCCTTTTTTCCTTCTCTCAGAGAAACTCGCGATAGTTTCAGAGTTTTAGACGAGTTACCACATTTTCAGTGTACACCTGGGGACTGCTGCACTGCCAAAAGCCACGGGGGTTGTGATTTATTTGTAGGACTGGATTTAAAAAGCGGAGCTGTCCGCGGGGTTTGCAACCTCTGACAGTTTCTGATCGCTCATCCCTCAGAGCAGTGGGGAAGAAACCCTAAAGAGGCTTTTTTGAGTGCATTGCAAGGAATTCGGCTGGAATTATTCCAGGTTACCTGTGGAAAAGAGCCCGGCGTGCTGCGGAATAACGTCTTTGGAGAGAGGCTTCTTCCTGGGGAAGGAAAATGACCAACTTTACACAGCAACTTCAAATTACTTGTGGTGATTTTAATAGCTGGGAGCCTCCTCTCTCTTGCTAAGATTCCAGAGGGTCTGCATTTAGATATCCTGGGAAAACAGCAGAGCTGGATTAGAACTGACGAGGTGCTGGATGGGATTCGCTGAGCTACATAAATAACGGATTTTGGTCTGAAATAGTTTTGGCCCTGGAATGATGAAGATTTTGATCTCCCGTGAAGCTTAATTTGTTCACAGGAGTCCAAAAACTCCCTGAGAGGAGGGGACAGCCTGGGGTTGGTCGGGCTCTGCTCGCAGGGAACAGGGACAGGAGGAGAGGGAACGGCCTCAGGCTGGGCCAGGGGAGGCTCGGGTTGGATTTTAGGGAAAAATTCCTTCCTGGAAAACTCTGTCAAGCACTGGAGCAGCACCAAGCCTGGAAGTGTTGAAGAAATGTGAGGATGTGGCACTTGGGGCTGTGGTTTAGTGGTGACCACGAACTCAACGACCTTGGAGGTTTTTCCAACCTTAATTCCGTGAAAGAAGGAATTACCTGGAGCAAGTTTGAGTCAAAATGACTTTGCACAATGAGATCCCAGCAGAGCGGGAAACGTGGAGTTCGAAGGGTGTGTTAATTACCATGGGCTGTGGGACGATGTAATTTGTCAGGTCGGACAAACCCAGCACCACGGTGAGCTTAAAAAATGTAAATTACAGAGGAAACCTTATTAAATCCTGCTTTGTTATCAGCTGATAGGCACTGATGGTTATCAGTTTAATGGGTAAATCGTGGCTGCAGCAGAGGTGTTTTGTCATGGTCTGAGACAGAGCCCAGTTAATCTGCTCAGTGTTCACTTTAGAATTGTGAATCCCTTCACTGTTTATCCCAAATAAGGCTCTGCTCAGATGCTCACTGAGCTTGGTTTTAATTTTGTTTTATTTTGTTAAATATAGAATTCTGACTTTTTTTTTTGGGGGGGTTGTTTCCCCGAGTGGATGACAGGTATAGAACCTTTCCGTTCTTACCTTTTATAATTAATTACAGCGAAAATTAGGGCAGGGTTGGGCTGCTTACAAGGGAGGAGGCTGCAAGGAATCAGATTCTTATTTTGTTCATGGATAATTCACATGAATTTCTACTTATTTTTTTATTTCAGGTCTCCAGGAAGTGAGGGGAGCGTGGTTACTGCAGTGCCAGGACTTTATTTGGGTGCCAAAATCATTTACAGTCCCAAGTGTAACAGCTGAGCCAAAATTTGGCTTCAAGGCTGCAGATATATTTCTATTTTTCTCATTCAATGTGGTCTAAGAGGCATCTGGGTTTCCCGTGGAATGCTGACACTTCAGCTGAGACTGGAAAGCTTTTGGAAAAAGAGAGTGAAAACTCAGAGCAGTAAATAACACAAAGGCATTCCTGGAAAAGGAGAATAAGAAAAAAAAGAGCTTTGTGGCCGCTGAGTTGAACCTGAGGTAAATGATGGCCTCCTCCACCACAAATGTAAACTCTGGAAACAAAAGTTAAAAAAAAAATAGGGAATTATTGGGGTAGGAGTGATGGCAGAGTGTCACCAAGGCAGGAAATACTTCAGCTTCTCCCTCACCTTAAACTGACGAAGCTTTGGGTGAAAATGAACAACGCTCCTGGCAATTTGTGAATCTTGCACTTGAAAAGAGGGATTTCATCCCAGAAAACTGAGAGATGGGAGTTTCCCTATTTGTATCACCCATTCCTCAGTCATAACTTCTTCCACACCGTTTTTAAAGCCTGGGGAAGGGGGGCAGGGGTCGTTCCTCCATCCCCAGCATGGATTTTAGACATCAGAGGAGTTATAAATCCACAGAGAGAGAGGGAAATTGCCCAGCAAGTGGTGCCTGCCGAGCCATCCCTCATCGTAATGACATCATCAGCCTGCAATGGAACAGATTTTACAGCTTTCATTTTTCTTTTCCTCTCTCTGCTGTCGTTGTCCTCCGGAAGGAGCATCAGCCACATCTGCCTGCAAGGAGAGGGAATGTCCTGGGGGAAAGGACTACTTAGGAGAAGAGGTCAAAAAAAGGAAGAGGGATGTGATGCCTTAGGTTGTAACTTTTGTATTTTTCCAATCCTGTGTTGCCCAGTGTGTAACTCTGGAGTTTCCTGTAGCTCGCTGCTGCTCTCCTAGGCCAGACAGACACAACAAAGCCTCTCCCAGCTTGCTGTTCAAGGACACTCAGACTGTCCTAGGCCCAAAGGTGTAAATTAGGGCCCCTAGAGAGGTGGAGAAATTGAAGCAATTACATCATTAGCTGAAGTTTTAATTGGAGAATTTATGCTGATACGCAAATGGACCAAACCTATAAAAGTGGGAAGAGCTCGTGACTCGTCGTCCGTCTCGGGGTCCGTTTTGGATGCAGCCTCTGGCTCCCCAGGGTGCGCCTTTGAAGGCCTCTCAAATAAATCCTGACCTTTATTCCCTTATTCCTGTCTAGTCTCTGTTCCTAGGTAGCCACCCAAGGCATCTGATGAAGCTGGAGTTTCCACAGATTATTTGAAGTCCTCGTTGATTGAAACAGCAAAAGCAGGTGGGAAATGTGTTGAAATTTGATCCCTGGCAGTTATCACTAGAATAAAACTGGGAAGGGCTCAGCTGGATGAGTTTTCCACTGCCATGGGATGGTGTTCACAAGGAACCCTTGTGCTCCTATGAACTGCATCCAGCTGTTCCCATGGAATAGGACAATTCCATGTCGTTGTGTAGAACTGAGAGATGAAATTCAGCTCCTTGCGCCAGTACACGAGTGGATGAAATCACTGAGGATCAGTGGATTTATTCTGGTGTAAAACTGAGCAGAAAATACAATTTGTGCTCTTGTCTGAGTTCAGCTGCCTCAATCCCAAGGGCATGGAGTGATAGGACAAGGGGGAATGGCCCTGATGCCTTGGGTAGCTACCTAGAAACAGAGACTAGATGGGAATAAGGGAATAAAGGTCAGGATTTATTTGAGAGGCCTTCAAAGGCGCACCCTGGGGAGCCAGAGGCTGCATCCAAAACGGACCCTGAGACGGACGACGAGTCACAAGCTCTTCCCACTTCTATAGGTTTGGTCCATTTGCGTATCAGCATAAATTCTCCAATTAAAACTTCAGCTAATGATGTAATTTCTTCAATTTCTCCACCTCTCTAGGGGCCCTAATTTACACCTTTGGGCCTAGGACAGTCTGAGTGTCCTTGAACAGCAAGCTGGGAGAGGCTTTGTTGTGTCTGTCTGGCCTAGGAGAGCAGCAGCGAGCTACAGGAAACTCCAGAGTTACACACTGGGCAACACAGGATTGGAAAAATAGAAAAGTTACAACCTAAGGCATCATTCCCCCCTCTTCCCTTTTTTGAATTTAATTTCAGCTTCCAATTTCTCTAAGAAATCCCTCCCCAGCAATGGTTTAGGGGAGTTAGGCATATAAAGGAATTGATGAGTTACCCAGTGCTTCCCTGAAAGAGGGAAGGGTTGGATGGGATACTGGGAAGGAATTCTTCCCTGTGAGGGTGGTGAGGCCTGGTGTGGACTCTCCAACCCTGGAAGTGTCCAAGGCCGGGCTGGACGGGGCTTGGAGCACCCTGGGACAGTGGAAGGCGTCCCTGCCCGTGGCAGGGGGGGCACTGGATGAGCTTTAAGATCCCTTCCAACCCAAACCATTCCACGATTCTGGGGAACTGGGAAATATTGCTGCAATGAAAGTGGGACAGAGAACAGGAGTCAATTTTCCCTGGAGAAAGAAAGGTTTGAATGCAACTCCTCATTTCTAAGGTTCCAGGAAATGCTCCTTACCAGGGAGCTCGGGGCTGCAATCAGCACGTCCAGGAGGTCTCTGGGATGGTGTTTGGCAGAAGGCTCCAAGGAGTCACTGACTGATGGAGACCAAGCGGGTGGAGGAATTCTTCTGCCGGGGGACAGCTTCTGCTCTGGGAAGAGCTGAGTTCTGGAACCTGGGGTGGAAAAGACAATCCTCAGTAAAAAGATTAGGAACACAAGCAGGAAGGAACGGTCATATTCCATCCCTGGAAGTGTCCAAGGCCAGCTTGGATGGGGCTTGGAGCACCTTGGGATAGTGGAAGGTGTCCCTGCCCATGGCGCTGGATGGGCTTCAAGGTCCCTCCACACAACTTAGTTTTTAAAACCAAAATGATTTCAAATTACTCAAATTATTTCAAATTTGAAAAAAAATATAAATCTCTAAACTGGGATTTATCCTGTCTATAAAATCATATCTAAATATGAAATGAAGCCATAGAAGTGATCCTATAAATACTGGTAGTTGGCATTCTTCCCTCTGAGGGCTCTGGCACCGCTTTTCCAGGGAAACTGTGGATTCCCCATCCGTGGGAGTGCCCAAGGCCAGGTTGGACGGGGCTTGGAGCAACCTGGGATAGTGGAAGGTGTCGGGGTTGGAAGCGGATGGGCTTTAACTTCCCTCCCAACCCAAACCATTCCATGAATTTAAGTTCCAAATCACTGAATCCCACGGATAAAAGCTGCCAATGCAGGTACAAAGCATTTTCAGCTCCAAAACCTGTTCTGCTATTAGAAGTTTTTTACAAGAACTTATCTATTTTCTCGCAGTATTATTTTTTACCCTGTACACCAGCAAAAGATCTTGCCCAGCAGTTCATTAAAAAAAGAAAAAAAGAATTATAAACCTCTCATAATCTCCTACAACCAATCTTCCCCCTGCTCCAACCTCACTAAAAATGTCTGTATTAAAGACAAGCTTGGGGCGAGTTTTGTAAAATAAATTATTTCCCATAGTCCACGAGAAGAGAGGATCTCTAGAAACAGGGTAGTTAAACTTATTTAAACACCTATAAACGGGGCTCTAAGTGAATTTAGTGGTGGGTAGTAAATTTTAAAAGCTACTTTATGAGCAGAATTCCCAAAATCTTGCGGTGTTAATGAAGTTTCTGTAGTGAGAAGCCACTCACTGAAAGAACTCAGAGCTGCTGAGGAATAAAAAGTCCTTTAGAGGAGCTTTAGATGCTTAAATCTATCTTCAAAAATACCAGGATTCTATAAAAATCTTTTCTCTTTAATCCTCCCCCTTTTTTCTTCTTTCCTGATGATCTCTGTAGGGTTTGGTGGGGTTTTGTTGCCTTTGAGACAAAACGTCCCCAGAGTTTTTAAGACAAGAAAATGCAATATTAGAGCAAATAAGGCAAGGAAATCATCTTTTCCACCTCAGATAAACATGGAAGTTGTGGAAATTAAAATAAAATCTACTTAATTTAAGGCTAAATAAGATTTTTCAGAGAACTCCTCACTGCTGAAGCTCTGAGAAGTGTGCAGGAGCTTTTCCTGTGTCCACTGGGAAATCAATATTATTAATTCTTCCAGGATACAAAATTACCTGAAATTATGAACTGATGAATATTGCACCGTCCTTTATTAACATTTTCAGACATTTTGCCCTTTTTTTCAGCTACTTTTATTTGCAGCCTTCCTAAGCCACACAGGCCCTGGATATTGGCTCTGTGTTCCTTAGGAAAATGATTCTCCACCCTGTTCTGATGGATCTAAGATGGAACCAACACCCATAAACCATGGAAAATCCTGGAGTCAGAGGGAAGAGTTCGTAGGAATGAGCTTCTTTGGAATTCATCTTGCACATCCTCTTTTTGCCATAATGTCTTCTTGTTTATTTTTTTATTCCAGTAAAGCTCTCCCTCCCTTTCCTTCCTGGGATTCTGTGGCTCAGGGGTTGGGGGATTGATCTGCCTGAAAGTTTTGGGGGTTCGTTTCTCTTGTGTTAACATAGGAATCCACATGGGGAGGCTCTGAGGGCGCTTGGTTTGTTGGGCCTGGAGAGGAGGAGGCTGAGGGGAGACTCACCGGGGTCTCTCTGATCTCTGCTCCCTGTGCCAGGGGAGGTTGAGGCTGGATTTTAGGAAAGGTTCTTCCCTCAGAGGGTGCTGGGGCACTGGGCAGGCTCCCCAGGGAATGGGCACATTCCCAAGGCTGCTCCAGGAGCGTTTGGACAACGCCCCCAGGGTGGGATTGTTGGGGTGTCTGTGCAGGGCCAGGAGTTGCACTGGATGATCCTTGTGGGTGCCTTCCCACTCAGGAACTCCATGAAATTTTGGGTGGAACCATTCCCTGACCCAAGTTACACACGACTGCCCAAGCAGGAATGAGAGCCAGCACTAGGATTCGCTGGAAGTGGCCACGAGGCTCCAGCCTCAGCCATTCCGGTGCTAAAAGGCTTCATTTAAATATACCACGGATCATTTGGGATCAGTGGCTCACCCCAAAAGCACTTGGAGTGGATTTTTAAGTTGTCTTCTCATCTTCCTGTCCTGGTTTTCCTGCTCTTTGTGCCATCCTGGGGAAAAGAGTAAAGCGAGGTCCCGGTGCCATCCCAGTTTCTTGTTGCTCAAGTTTGGGAGGCACTAAGTTCAGCCATGGGCACCCCTCACTCAGGATTTGTCTGGAATGAGAGATCCAGAGCCCAAAATCATCTTCAGGAGAGTTGGGAAACTCCACCCAGAGCCCGAAACTATCTTCAGGAGAGTCAGAAACTCCATGCAGAGCCCAAAACCATCCTCAGGGGAGTTAGGAAATTCCATCCAGAGCCCAAAATCATCCTCAGGAGAGTCAGAAACTCCACCCAGAGCCCCAAACCATCCTCAGGGGAGTCACGAAACTCCATCCAGAGCCCAAATCCATCCTCAGAAGAGTCAGGAAACTCCATCCAGAGCCCCAAACCATCCTCAGAGGAGTCAGGCACTCATTTTCTGCATATTATTGTCTCAGGGCACCCTCAGGGACCTCCATGGGAAGATCTCCATGACAGATCCAGATCCCAGCGAGGAATCAGCCTGGGAGAGCCACTGCAGAGCAGCTCGAGGAGGTTTCAGGTCTCGCAGGGTGCATCATTTACAGATTTCAGCTCTTTTAACGATAAATAGGAATATTCTGCTGATAAAACCAGTGGTTCCCAGCCACAGTACCTGCCCTGCTGCTGGCGAACTTGGTGTTGTTGAAAAATCCGGGTGGCTTCAAGCCCAGGTAGACCTTCACAAGGAGGCTCAGCTCTTTGAATGCCTCATCCAGCTCATCTGCAGAGAGGGAAATGAATTTCATGGCAGAGAGAAAAGAAACGGAATAAAACCCAACCTTTCATTGGTGCAAAGACACAAATCACACGAGTCTGACACAGAAATACATTTTTAACTTATCCGGCTCGTCTCTTGGGGAGAAAAAACCTTCACCTTCATAAACAGCACATTCAAGAAAAGCTGAAATTCAGGCTCTGCACTCCCCTAAATATTTTCCCATCGGTTTATTTCTTCAGGGCCACGTTTAAATTGTGAGCTCTGTATGCCGTATTTACAAATTTGCAACATTTCACACCAAAATGCTCTAATTTAGCGTGGTGAACCCCCAAAATCACCTCTACAAACTGTGATTCATGAGCATGAGCTAGAGAAGGATTCTTTTCTACCACCTGCCATCCTCAATTCCTAATTATCCCAGGGCAAATCCCATCCAGCAATTAACTCACCCGTGTTGATGACCGCATCGAAGTATCCGGGGAAATCCTGGTTTATCTGGAGGTACATGTCCACTCTGGACACTGCCTCTTTGATCTCTGGCCTGGTGAACAATCCTATCCTCCTCAGATGTTCCTCATATTTTCCTTTGTCCTTCGGCACCAACAGGACGTACTTGGGTTTAAAGTAGGTGTTTTTCAAGCTACGAACACCCTTCAAAATGAAGCAGAAAAAGAACGTTTTTTTTTCTTGAAAATGAGAGTTTGTTGAGTTTGCAGCTGAGTTTTCTCTCTGTGTTTATCCCAAATTACTGGTTGGAAGTTGCTCTGCAGGCATTGGTGGCTACAAGAGCAAGTCTTGTAGCACTGGTGGCTACCAGAGCAAAGGGGAAACACATTCCTGAAACTGAGTGTTTGTTGAGCTTGTAGCTGAGTTTTTTCTCAGTGTTTATCCCAAATTACTGGTTGGAAGTTGCTCTGCAGGCATTGGTGGCTCCCAGAGCAAAGGGGAAGCTCTGCAAACGTTTAATCCAACACAGAGCTGAGGGTCAGACTTGCAGCAGCCTCTCTGACTTCCGAGTGTAGGCTCAGCAAGATTTTAACTTTTAAAATCGGTGTCAGTCTCCTTTATCAGCCCGAGATAGACTCTAGATGAAAGGGAATGAACAGCTCTAAATTTTCAGTCTCAGCCCACGGCCTGTAATTAAAATTCCTTCTAATAGTGCTAAATCACTTTTGTTGCGAGCCCCGCAGCAGATAATGCACTCAGCACCTTCTATTCCCAACCATAACTCACAGTTATTGTTTCTTAGAGCCCTCAGTGATACAAAACTCTGCGTAATTCCTGTGGGATCTAAAAACTTCCGTGACAAAGGGGTTTCAGCTGCCTGTCCACGAGAGCAGCTTTGGTAATTCCCAGTAAAAGTCATGGTCAGTGCCCGTGGTGCCGGGTTAAGCTCCTCGTGAATAAACACCACGTTCCGTTAAGTTCCTCCTCCTAAATTATTTGATATCACATCTGCTCTGGTGAGGAACTGACAGCTTGAGCAGGCACCCCGTTCCATCATATTTAATCTCCTATTTCTCTTGCCTTGTAAATTTAAGGGCTGCCTGGCAAGACAAGGAACGCGCTCGGTGCCTATCAGTGGAGACCGAGGGTGATTCACAGCTCTGTCAAAGCTGAGGGGAAAAAGGAGATGGAGCTACCCAGAGATGAAGTTATTAATTTGCTCTTTAATATCAGCCGAGCCACAGGCACTTAAAAACAACATTGCAGCACTAAATTGTTGCTCATTTGAGCAAGGAGCCGCTTGTTTTTCGGTGCTGCCACGCTGCTGTTGTGTGATTTGTACATTTTTGTGCAAGCCGGTGGACGTGCACGGGTTTATTTTGGGCCCAAACTCCTCATGAACGCCAAGGTACTCCACTGAAAATCAGGTTTTTTGAGCACCAGGCTTCCCAAACAAAATTACCATCCTGTAATTCATGACGTTTAGGATCAGGTTTTGATCAGGATCCTGTGCTAGCACTGCAGTCTCCTACATTTCCTTTTATCTCTGTTGTTTCAGTCAGTGCCACATTCCAGGCACCCTGTGGAGTCTCCCATTTTGGAATCTCACATGGATAAAGCTCATTTTGAAGAAATAATTTGGAAGGAAATGCAGCAGGCCCTTCCTTTTTGTCACCTCACCTAGCTAGTGAAGGTTGATCTAAGAGAATGAGAAGTATAATTAGAAAATGAGCTAAAAATGAGAAGTATAATTAGAAAATTAGCTAAAAACTTCAGCTTTTGGGGTTCCAGGAGATGAGTTCTGACGCTTTGTTTGTGACCCAGTCTCCTAATGTGGCCCAGCACCTGACAAACCCCAGAGAGGGGAAAGTAACCCCTCAAAAAAATTGCATTTTTTAATCGTTCCGCCCCAAATATCGCCTCAGAGCTGCACATACCCTCCGTGCCTTCATCAGCAAAGGAGAAACAGGTTTTTAGGGGTGGGACAGGTCCTGCTGTAGGGTGGAGATGGGTGGGAAGCTCACGACTGGAAAGCTGAGGGTGCTGGAATGGGAAGTGCTGGTGGTGCTGAGGGGAGATGAGGCTGCTAAAGGTTGAAAAAATAGGCCAGAAATCTAAAATTTAAGAAATAAACCAACAGAGGGATCCTTCTGACTAAACCGAGGCTGGAAAAGCCCTCTGAGATCATTCCCTCAGCACTGCCAAGGCCACCACTGACCAACGTCGCCAAGTGCCACATCCTCGTGTTTCTTGAACAATTCCAGGGATGGGGACTCCTGTTCCAATCCTTTACCATCCTTTCCAGGAAGAAATTTTCCCCGATATCCAACCAAACCCTCCCCTGCAACAACCTGAGGCTGTTCCCTCTCATCCTGCCCCAAATCCCATGAAGAAATGGTCACACACAGGTGATCCCCACCTCTATTTCCAAGTGGACACACGTAGCCAGCCCCTCCCTGGCAATGGATTCCACGGTGTCCCTTCCCAGTCCGTAGCAGTGGCCACTGTATTTGTAGGTTGCCAGAAACTTGCCCTGAAATCCAAAACAAGGATAATGCCCCAGGGAATATTTCCAGGGAAACCGCTTCCTTAAAGGAGCGAGTCCCTCTGGATTTCCTTGCTCTCTCTCTCTCCCTGCAAAGTTTTTTCCCGTTTAAATCAGCATTAATGAGGGCGGTGAGAGCCCAAAATTAGCAGAGAAGAGCACCCAGAGCTGGGCTTGTGCCTCGTTCGTGGATAATCAAATTCCAGGATCCCAGAAAGTGCTGACACCATTCCTGGGCTATTCCTTCCCACTGCAAAGGAAAATCCAAAGCAAGGGGCATCCTCCTGGTGATTTTACATCAAACCACGTGGCCAGGCCACGGGAAACGGGAGATTCCAAGGAAAAGGCAGGAGTGAAACACATCTGGCAAGGGGAACGTGGAACTGGCTGAGGCGTTTCGAAGTTCAGACCTGGAAACTGCAGCCCTGGAGAGATGGAAGCAGATTATTTTATAATAATTATTTAAAAAATCATTATAAAGCTTTTAAAATTAAGCTCCTTGATAGTTGTTATCGTTAAGGGCCAGATCAGTTGTTTCAGAGTCTGCTGGCTCCCCCTTTTTGTATAAATACAAATAATGGGCTCTGCTGTGGCTTTTCAAGGCAAAGTTTTGTTGCAGGCAGCAAAAGGCATCAAAAAGAGCAGCTGGAGGCAGAAAACCTTCAGAGAAACCTCACTCCTTTAGGGGGGATTTGCTCAGCTTCCAAGGAACTCCCTGCAAGGTCGCTGGGAAATGTTGAAAAAATAAAACCAAGAAACCCCACACTATATTTGTGCCTGAAAATAAATTTATTTCTACATGATACTATTATTTAAATATCCCCCACTGACCATTTTGCCCAGTTATTGCTTTACAGGAGAAAAGACAGCACAAATACACAGAGAAATTTATGGTTTCTGTCCGTGAACTTAAACCACACAACTGCAAGTGAATAAACATTCACACCCAGGCACAAAATTAATATAAAAACTAAAATAAATCAGGCCTGGACAGAGAAGTTGAGTCCACGGCGGGAGAAGGAAATAGCTACAAGGAGAGCAGCCAGGTACTCACTGCTTTCACCATTTTGTCAAATTCTTCTTGAGGAATGAAATAATAATCGAGTCTGTTTTCTTCCCCGAAGTAAGCTGTCCTGGTGGTGTGACAGGGCCTGGGAGATTGATGGGATAATAAAGAAATAACCAGTTTTCAATCACAGCAGCAGCCACGGAACGGGAATGGGAGGGGAAAGCAGGGAAACTAGAAATAATTTCATTTTTAAGGAGCAAAGAAATGGGAGGAATAGAAAGAGGTGCAAATCGCACCCTTAACGCTGCAGATTTGAAAGATTAACCCATAAATACACCCCCCAAAAAAGTGAAATGTAACGTGGTATTTGGGCTATAAATCCTCCCCCCAGCCCAGAACTGAAGCTGTCACAGCAGCCCGGAACTGAGAAATGATGAATCCGTTTTTTTACCGCTTCTGGCAGCTCGGGGATGATCTAAAGTCAAACCCTAAACGTGGAAAAGGAGAGAGGGAGTTGGGTTGAGCTGTGAGGTTGAGAAAGAGCTCTGAAGTCCGGTTTTGAAACAGACCCCCGATGGGAAGGGGAGAAACAATCCTGAAACCAGGGGGGATAAGCGGGATAAAAGGCAGGGAAAGTAATTCCCTGCCATCCCATAAGGAGAAACCTCACTTCCCACCAGGATAAAACACTAAAAAACCCACCAAAAAAACCCCCCCAAAAACCCAGCGGGGTTAATGCAGGCAGCAATTCGAGACCGAAGTATTCAGTGGCTCTGTTTGGAAATCAGATTTTTCTCCTCATCTTTTGCCTTTTCTGCTCGTTTATTCCGGGGAGCAGGGCTGGAAACCACGGAGGAATTCAGCGGCAGCATCAGAGGGCGGCACTTTTTCCTCAGCAAATGAAAACTTGATTCGTTGCAACGTTTTTTATCTTTTTCAACCCCTTTTTAATTGCAAGGCCACGTTTACGTTCAAACTGCCGGGGTACCTGGCATGAAATCCATTTTTAATGGGCAGAATGCTTGAAATTTCCAAGCGCGAGCCATAAAATTGCAGAGATCTCCCCCTGAATAATTAAAAATACAACTTTGCTTTATGGTTGCAATTTTCTGCTCTGTTAAGATTCTGTCTCTTTTTTGTTTTGTTTTGTTTTTTTTTCTTTCCTTCCCCTCGTGCATGGAAGTTGAGGGAAATAAAACACACAATAGAAAAGCAACGCTTTAAAGCAAAAAAAAACCAACACCTCACGGAGTGTTTGGAAAAATTCAGTTGGCGTGGGGTTTATTTTGTCATTTCCAACGTAGCTTTTCAAAATACAGGCTTAAAGAAAGGGGGAAAAGGGATTTTTACAGTCACGTAACGGATCGTCCCTTAAAAAAAAGGAAAATAAATGGATAAATTAGTGCCATAAAAAAATAGAGAATAAGGGAATACAGAGCAGTGCTGGCTCTACAGGGCCCGTGGAAATCAGGAGCTGGGAAAAATGGGACGGATGGACTGAAGGAACTTCTTGCAGCACCTAAATTCGGGTATCAAATAGCGGGGATTTCACTGAGCCAGCCTGAATTTCCTTTGGAAAGGGAGAGTTTCTCTCCCCTAAATCCCCAGGGAGCACTGAGGATCCTAATCCAGGCCCTTCCAACAGGGAGGATTTGTCCTCCCAGCAGGTGGTGGGGTCTGAAAGGTGCTCAGATGGAAGGGATCATCAAAAAGAGCACTAAATAACCCATTTTTGGTGTTTTGTGGGGGTTTTTTGGTGGTCTTTTTTGGTTTTTGCTTTGTTTTAGGGGGTTTTTTTGTGGGTTTTTGTGGGTTTTGTTGGGGTTTTTTTGGTTTTTGTTGGGGTTTTTTGGTGGTTTTTTTTTCTTGTTGTTGTTTTGTTTTTGTGGGGCTTTGTGTGGGTTTTTTGTGGGGCTTTTTATGGGTTTTTCGTGGGGCTTTTTATGGGTTTTTTTTGTTTTGTTGGGTTTTTGGGGGTTTTTTTTTGGGTTATTTCTGGGTTTTTTGTTTGGTTTTTGTTTGGGTTTTTTTGTTTGCTTGCTTTTTTTTGTTTGGTTTTTTGTGTGTGTTTGGGGTTTTTTTGTTTTTGTTTTTGTTTTTGTTTGCTGTTCACCTTCGAAAAGAAGCTTCTAATTTCAACAGCTTTTCTCTCATGGATGACTTCAGGCCCTCAAGCCTTGGGAGGAGACAAAACGCAGCAAAATGAGCATTTATTGGTTGTTTTTAACTTAGTTTTTTGAAAAAAAAACCCCACAAACCAAACCAGCAGCAATTCCAGCCTTGATCCCCTGGTGGTTTTTTTTTAATTTAGGGAGCAGAACTTACCCAAATCTGAAGAAATTCTTGAACTGCCTGCAGATCTTGAGAGAAAGTTCTCTCTTCCCACAGACCAGAGGGCCCAGCAACACCAGCATGGGGTAGGGATGATCAGCACAAGGCAAAGTGCTACAAGAAAGGAAGACCAGAGGGCATAAAATCGCCTAAAAATCAAATTTCAGCAACGTTTTATAAACCTTTGCAGTGGTTTTATCACCGCTTCAACTCATCTCGTGTTGTTCACGGTGTGGGCAAAAATCAGGGCTGGGTTTGAGGGGCTCGAAACGTAAAAACAGCACAAAAATCTGCATTAAAGGCCTCTTTTGCAGGAGGAATAATGTAATTTTTTACTGTAAGCTCTCTGATTTCCAGCCTTTTCCTGAAGGGCTGGGATTTGCTGAGGAGTTTTCCAGAGACGGGAATATTTGAATGAGCAGGAGAACTGGAATAAACCTGGACTCAAGCCTACAGATTTTTCCACTCTCCTGCGTGACCTTGCTGACTTCCACGTCCTGTGCCACACGAGGGTGTAAAAATCCTTCAGTCCAACCCAAAAAACCCCACTCAGATCCTTAAAACTCCACTGAACACAAATAAAAACCCCAATAAAAGGACCCAAAGTGCTGCAAAAATACAAAGTTCTCCATTTTCCCTGCTCTGAGCTGAGGATTAGATCCTCATGTTTTCCACTTCCAGCTGTAAATAGGAGAATAAAGAGGATTTCTGCACTTTTGAGTGCCCAGCAATTTATTTAGGCAGCTGAAAATAGAATTGTGGGCACTCAGGTAGATTTTAAGATTATGCCAGTGGGAAATACGCCGTAAATAATTGAAATAATTGCAAATTTTAATTAATAAATAGCTTTAACTAAATTTGAAGTGAAAGAAAATTGCCTCTGCGTCCATTTAATGTGATTTAGAACAGATGCCTGAAAACAGAATATATTCCTTTTACCATTCCTCTCACAAACAACTCGTTTCGTGAGAAGTAAGGACAGCATTCCCATATGAGCACGGAGGAAAAAAATTCCAAAGTCATGGCTTTCCTCTTATTTTAGGAGCAGCAAAGCAGCTCCGTTACCCACCAGACTACATGGATATAATTAGCACCAAAAAAGCTCGTTAGCACAATGCATTAAAACCCTGCAGAAGGTAAAAGCACGTTGTAAAAATCCACTTGAAAAATCCATTTTAAAAATCCATTGTAAGAGAACCATTTCAGAGGCGGGAAAAAAGCTGAAGGGAGTGGGGTTCCAAACTGATTGGGATGTTGCAGAAAGGGTTTTTTTCCTTGCTCAAGTTCATTCCCTTTGGGAATAATCATGGCAGGGCTGGGAAGGCAGAATCTTTGTTTTCCACATAAAATCATGGAATGGGTTAGGTTGGAAGGGAATTTAAAGCCCGTCTCCTTCCGAACCTCCACAACAATTTCCACCATCCCGGGTTGCTCCAAGCCCTGTCCAGCCTGGCCTCGGACACTTCCAGGGATGGGGAATTCTCTGGGAATCCTGGGCCAGAGCCTCCCCAATCCTCATAATAAAGAATTTTTTCCCCTCTCCCTGCACAGAAGCTGTCACAGGCTTGGAAAATGCAGAATTCCTCTGGCATCTTTCCTTCCACGAGGAAATGTTCCGGCCAATAACGTCCCAGTAAATCATCCCTCGGCAAGATCGCGCTCAGAATTCAAATTCCCTTAAATAAATTCCCACTGCTCGAATTCCCCAGGTCCTCAGATCCCTGGGATTTACTATTTCATCAGGAGAACAGGGAGAACGTTTCCATAATCCCATCTTTCATTACGCCGCCACTTCTTGGCTCTCAAAACTAAAACTTTGGGGGGTTCCTACAGCTTGAAGGAAGATTCTGGAAAAGTTTTGGGCTCATTGTTCAACTTTTTTTTGTCTTTGTGGGCATTGCTGTGAAAAATTAATAAATTTTAAGGCCGAAAGGGACTATTTTGATGATTTAAATCATCCTCCCTTCATCCCACTGGCTACAGGAATTCCTCGAGTTAGTTTCTGTTTCCAGCCTGGCACCCGGGGTTCCATTAGCTCAGATTTTAATTAAAAACCTTCCAGTTGCGGAGAACTCCTGGTAAATTGTTCCAGTGCTTAATTATTTTAATTGTCAAAAAGAATCACGCTCTGGTTCTTGTCTGAACGGATTTATCCTCAACAGCCAGGTCCCAAAAAAAAATCCTCCTGTCCTGGCCCAACAGACTGGAGAAGCCCTTGCTACTAAACTGTAGCTGTTGTCACTCTGAGCAACGTTTTCAAATGTCACCTGCATTTCTAGGAGGGGAAAATACCCATAATATTCACTGGTGTGTTACCACATAATTAAAGAGAAAAATCACGGAGAGAGAGAGAGAAGAAAAGAACAGGAAATTCAACGTTTTGTGCCTGCAGGCCAGGCAACAATAGAACTTTTTGCTTTGTTTTCAGGTTTTGTTTGTGATAATAAAGATATCGCCAAGCCAGAATCCATTATCACCTCACGGAGAAGGAGAGAACGCAAATGAACTCCCCCACCCTGGTTCCAAAAAAGCATTTTGGGGTGGAAAAGGCAATAATGCATCATCATTAGGGAGATTTCGTTAATGACTCTTGGGTGCTTTCCAGCTGAGCACGGGCCAGAGGCGTCGTGAGCAATTTTTGGGGCAGTCCCACAAAGGCTGGGCTGACGGTTTTGTGTTTGTGTGCACAATTCCTCTGGCACGAGGCAGAATTCCTCCTTTCCAGCGATGAGAAAGCATCCAGAATCCACTGAGCAAATATTTAAACGCAGCCCTGGAAAATATCCATGCCTTTAGGGGTTTTTTTTAATAAGAAAAATAAGCCAAATTAGTGTTTTGTTTTATTTTAGGAAATCTCCATCCTTGCCAAAATAAATAAATCAGTCCTTGGGGTTTCATTTTTAATAGGCTGTTAAGAATTCCCAGAGCTGTTGTCACCACTGGGAAGGCTCCTGGTTTTTGTGGATGATCCCAGAAAAGAGAATCACAATAAAAACCCACATTTCTGAGTTACCAAATCCTGGGTCTTCAATCAGGTTGCTCAGTTCTGAATTAATTCAGCACCAAAACGGGGTGTGGTGGGCACAAAGGTTGATCTCAGTGCCCACTGCAGCCAATATAATAATAATAATAATAATAATAATAATAATAATAATAATAATAATAATAATAATAATAATAATAATAATAATAATAATAATAATAATAATAATGATGACGAGGATGATGATGATGATGATGATAATGATAATAATAATAACAATAATAATAACAACCCACATATTTTATAGTGTATTCCATCAGGGAACGTGGAAGGAATTTTCCAAGAATTTCTCAAATATCGTAACACAACTGCAGAGCAGCAAAAATCCCATTTTTTTCAGAGGAGAAACCCGACTGGGAGAAGTCACCCGGCACTGGAATGGTGACACTGGAAAAAGAGCATCCACCTGCCTCTCCCTTCCATGCTTTTAAGGGAAGCTGGCATCATCTCCTCCTTCCAGTACAACTTGGAAATTCCCCCTCATGAATACGAAACGTGCCCCGAAACCCCCAAATAAAATCGTTTTATCCCACCAGGATGCCAGCAGCGGCGAGAGGAGGCGTCAGCAGAATGGGAAGGAGAAGTTTTCCAGCTCTCTGCCGCCTCCAGGGATTTTCCCGGTGCTTTTGGGCAGGGAGAGGAATTTTGCATCTCCCATTTTGTGGTGCAAACGACCATCTGCTCCAACAGATTGGGGAAAGGGAGTGGAGCCGTGGCCAATCTGTCTCCGGCTTCAGAGGTGAATGACGAGCTTCATTTCATAATCAACTTAAACCAAATCAGATTTGCCTCATTTCCAGGCTGCTGGCAGAATCCTGCCGGAGTTCTCCTTGGTAAAAAAATGCCCCTCTGAACGTGACAAGATTCTGCTTTCCTTGAGTGCCACCGTCAGGAGCAGCTGTGAAATGAACTCACCTGTCCAGGACTCTCTGGGGCTGCAGAATGTTGCTCAAAACGTGAATCCTGTGATCTTCGGCAGCCACAACTTCTGGAGGAGGGTCCTTTCTATTCACAGCATCGACCTGCTCCCACCGTTTAGGGGGAAAAAAGGAAGGGGAGAAGTGATGGAATTGTCTCCCAGCTGCAAGACGCTTGGCAGATCACCAGGAATACGGACGGCTTTGTGTTTCTGAGGGTCGGGATTTGTGCTGGGCTTGGCTGGGAGCAGAAATCTCTCCAAGGGATTGAAGGATGATTTGAGAGATGGATGCAAGGCGGCCAGACACTGCTCGCCATCCTTAATGTATTCAACCTTTTCCCGGGAAGAAAACAGGATGCCACATAGGATGCGAAGCAATTTTGCTTAGGTTTTAATTATCCATTAATTTGCATCCTCTCAGGGCTGGTGGAAGGTGCCAAACTCAAATCCTTGGGGGCTGAAGCCACTCGTTTATTCATCGGAAAAGGAACAGGATGGGCATTAACAAAGTGAGCAAACTCCTGACAATGCATTCCTGCCTTTCCTGGGAGGGAGAGCACTCAGACTCCAAGGATTCCCTCCACCCGTTCTGTTGGAAGCTCTGCTGACCACTAAGGAGTTGTGTATTTTGGGGGTTATTAATGCTCCACACTCAGGTTAAGAACGACCGAGGCAATTCCAACGGGACACGAGACATGAAATTTTCACCGTGAGACCAATCAGCCATTGGAATCATCAGGAATAGGTTGGATGGGACCTGGAACAAGCTGAGCTAGTGGAAAGTGTCCCTGCCCATGGAAAGGGTGAGACTGGATGGGCTTTAAGGTCCCTTCCAACCCAAACCGTTCTGGATTCCATAATCTCCCCAGGGAAGTGGTGGATTCCCCAGTGCTGGTCACTTGTAGGATTTGGCTGGGCCATCTTATGCTTTTCCCAAAAAAAAAAGCTGGACCAGATGATCCATGAGGTCCCTTCCAGCCTGGAATTCCACAGTTCTGTGGCAACCATGCCTGTACGAGCATGGTGAAATAGGAGGGGAAACATTGAGTACTCAGAACTCCCCGTCCCTGCTATTCAGGGGGAAAGGAGGAGGAGGGAAATAATTTCATTTCAGCTCTGATTTGGTCCTTGGCTCTGAATTAGTGGCTGGGAGCACAGCAGGTGCATCCTGCTGCACATCAGCTGGCCAAGGGTATCCTGAGGGAAGTTCAGCTCTTTCATTGCTGGACTATTTATTCCACGGCGAGAATCAAATGTGGTGAGTTGGACAAGCAGGAATTCCACTTCCAAACTACACTTCCAAACCCACATTCCTCTACATCTATTTTGTGTCAGTGAGACAGAAGAGCTGGTGCCTCCAAATTCAGTTTGGCAAGAGAATTCCTGAGGCTAGAGGAGGCCTAAAATATCCTCATCCTAACACTAGGACCTCATATCCTAAAATAACATGAGGAGAGGATTTTGTGGAATAACTTCTATCGCTCAGAAGTGAAATGCTGGTCTAAACCAGTCCTTCAGGTTTACTTTTACAGTCCATAGAGAAGGAAAAAAATTCATTAATATATTCAAAATTATATTGAGAGGAGAACAGGTTGGCACATAAGACAATAAAATCAACACCTTGGGTAGTTGGGGTAAATTACGCTCTGGTATCATCATCTCTGTGTTCAGGACGGAGAGAGCCTGGCACTAAAGAACTCCAAAATTTATGCAGCTGAAGTTGGGAGTGAGTGATGGATTTCCTGAAAGGATCATTTGGAAAGGATAATTCCCTGAAATACAGCAGTTCCAGCACGGCTTGGGCCCACCCAGGACATGCAGCAACCAAATTCCACTTAAGGCACCACAGCAGGGGAAAGTTTCTAATCCAACAGAATTTCTGTAAAGCAGGTTTTTGGGGGAGGAGGTTTGCTGCAACTGCAAGCACAGATTTTATCTCCTTTATTTAGAAAAATTCCAGAATGAAACGATGTTTGCCTACCTTTTCTTCTGCTGAGATCTTCTTGAGATCCAGCTCTGAGATTTGGAGCAACATGAAAACCGCTGAGAGCCAATAACCTCCTTGTTCCTGAGGGAAAAAGTTTCCATTTTGACAAAAAATCCTTAATTTCACCCAGCCAATATTTAATTCCAATCGGTTGAAATGAAATTTGCCTCAATACATTGCAATATAAAAGGTTTTTTACCCTGAAGGGTGTCAAAACACTGCCCCAACTGACTCCTCACAAGCTCAGCTGCTGCAGCAGGAGCTGAGTTGTTCAAAAGTTTGTAACCACAATATTCAAAAGGCCGAGATGGGAATTTAAAAAGGGAATTTAAAAATCAGACTTTGCTTAGGAGAAGGATATCTCAGCAGGAGGAGCCTTTCAGATTATGGAAATCCAGGAGAAGTTTATTTCAGATACTTTTTCCTGCTAATTTCATTGTGTGCCATGACAGACCAGTCTCATAAAAAACCAATAAAAACCTGGCAATTACAAGAAAAAATAAAACTCTCAATATTTTTCTTTTTTCTGGCATCAGAAATGACTGTAAAATTCACACAAAATTTGGAAATCACACGAGTCGGGATAGAATTGTCTCGGATGGCTCAGGACAAATGACCTGTCCACTTCTAGAGACAGAAACCGAGGCTAAAAGGATTCTGGAGTGATCGAAACCATCAGGTTTAGGTTCTCTTTTTTTGGTTCTTGCTTACCTGTATGGGGTTTTTCAGAAGATTTAAAACTCTGAGGAGAGGCAGGCCTTCAATCCATTTAATCTCGCTCAGCTCAGCCACCTGATCAGGGACAGAAACAGAGCATAAATCAGCAGCAACAGAATCCACGAGAACTCTGCAGGGGAAAGAAAGTATTTCAATCCCTGCTCTTCACGTCTGGGCACAAAAAAAAAAGGAATCACGACAGGTCACGAAAGGGGTTTACAAGTTAACTGCACTCAGTGAGGCACTTCCAGGCACAAAGGGAGACAACTTGGCTGTGAGCTGGAGCAGCAGGATAACACACACAGCAATTTCCAAGCACCTGCATTTTCCCAGTTCTTTCAAATGTCAAGCCCTAACACATTTGGCTTTTATGTGCTGATGGGCTTAAGTGAGGCAATTCTGCAGTTAAATTCGTGCTCTGGCTGAGTGGTTTAAAAAAAAATCCTTCTATGAGTTTCTTTTCACCGAAGTTCAAGTTCATCCTACAGAAGTTGCAGCACTTGGCTGAAAAGGAGCAGGGTTTTTGTCCTTGGGTGTATCCAGAGAGATAAATCGGGGGGTCTGGAGGGTCCAGTCCATTTGTGGTCTCATCTGTGCTCAGAGGAAAGCTGGGCGCTCAGTTTTTTGGGTTAATCAAGGTTTGTGTGCCCCAAACAAATCTGGTTTTCCTTCAGTGCTGAAAGATGGAATCAGAGAATCGTCCTGGAATGGGTTGGGTTGGAAAGACCTTCAAACCCATCCAGTGACCTTCTACTATCCCAGGCTGCTCCAAGCCCCATCCAGCCTGGCCTTGGACACTTCCAGGGATCCAGGGGCAGCCACAGCTTCTCTGAGAATTCCAGCCCAGCCCCTCCCCACCCTCCCAGCCACGAATTCCTTCCCCAAATCCAATCTAAATCTCTCCTCTTTTAGTTTAAAACCATTGCCCTTTCTCCTGTCAGTATTTTTCCATGTAAAAAGTCCCTCTCCATCTCTTTTAGAGCCCCTTTTAAATACTGAAAGCCCATCTGAACCTAAAAGCCTTCAGATTCTACCCCTAATTTATACTTCATTTTTTGTAAGGAGGCTAAAAACATAAACCTCAACCACAGCCAACCCAGTACTCACTTTGAGATAAGAATAAAGCCACCCTGGACACTTTTGACCAAGTTAAATGTGATTTGAGTGGATTTCTTAAATAAATCCCAGAATTCCAACCATCAGCACTTGAAAATCACCGAATGTTTACAGGAAAAACGTTTGCAGCTAAACCTGTTGTGCTCATTTTCGAAAAAAACCAAGAATTCAAGGTCATTCTGAGTGGTCCTGAGCTGAAGTAACTCCCTGTGTTAATTAATTAAAACTCCCCTTTAAATTATTCTTCAGAAGGCAATGTTCAAGAAAGGGTGACTCCTTAAACACTTTCAATAACATCATTCAAAGAGGCAAGTTTTGATGAGGTAAAATTAAGAGTTTTTATGTGCTGTAAAGAACAGTGGAAAACAAATAAGGCAATGGAAGTGGTGTTATTAACGTTAATAATTAGAGCGTTTCCTGTCTGCTGCAATTGAGGTACCTTTAAATGTCAACCTAAACACAGGGAGAAAAAGAATCCACAGTGACTTGAATTAAATCCTTCGAATCTGTCTTGTGAGTGGGGAAAAATGACAGAAAATGTTCCACTGCTGCTTTATATTTCTATTTTCTTATATTTCTTTTTTTTTTCCACAGATCTGTCTTTGATGTCAAAGTGATT
>VZTD01001607.1:159548-176283 GCA_013397725.1 Rhagologus leucostigma
TTTTTTTTTTTTTTTTTTTTTTTTTTTTTTTTGGTTAAGGACTCTGGAAGATCAATACCAAAATTATTGTGGATATTTGGCTTGGCATTCCAAATTCAAATGAGTTGGATTGCACCATTCTACTTCCAGTACAGAAAATTGTGCTGCACGACAAAAGCCACTTTTAAACAGAGTTCTTGCAGTTCTGCCTGCCAGGGAGTTTCCAGCTGAGAGCTCAGAAGAATCTGTGGCCATAAAATCGGGCTGAGAGATATTAACAAACTCCCCCTGAGGGGCTGGCAGCAGCAGAGCTGTGGTGTAAGTAAAGATCCTCCGGAATAATCAAGCTGGAAAAGCTGCAAACTCATCCCTGTCTGATCCACCCAGGGGAACACTGCGAGTTCTTGATGTGTGCGAGCACTGAAGGGACACCTCAGCGAAGATAAACTCACCCAAGAGATTAAATAAGGGCTGAGAGGACACCAGGAATCAACATGGGAAACAACAAAGGAAAAGATCTTTTCTAATATTCATTTCTTGCAGTGCTGGGTGATTTTTTGGATCCCTTCAAGGAATTGAGCTTTAAAAAATTAAAATATTACGGATTGCTAGGAGAAGCTGAGCTCAGTCTGGAGCGTGGTACCTGGTTATCCTCCAGGTTGATCACCTCTAGGAGATCATGTTCCTCCAAGCCTTGCAGACTGTTTATTTTATTGCAGGACAGATCCACCTTCTGCAGGGCTTTCAAGCTCTTGAGCCCAGTCACCTTCTCGATCTGGTTAAAGCTCTGAGAAGAAAACGAAAGCAGAGAAACTGCTGATAAAACTCCGTGGAAGACAACATTCCTGAGGGAAAAAGAGAGTTATTTGTTGGATCTGAGGGTTCTTCGTCATGGAGAACCCTGTCACAAATAGGCCTTCATGCATTAGCCTCGTGCACATCCTGATATGTCACATTCCAGCTCCTGGAAAAAGGAATCAACTCTCTGCTGATCAGCTTATCTCCAACTCACCTTGAGGAGACAACAGCAGTAAAAAGAGCCCTAACATTTTTTAAAAGCTGATACTGGCCCAAGAACCCTCCTGTCACCATCCAACTCAAAATTTAGAACGCAGAGATGCACGGAAAATTATGGAATATATATACATAAATACATTGAATTTCCCTCTGTAATCATGGCTCTATTTACACTTGTGATTGCAGAATAAATAATGAAAAAATTAAGGTAGGATATAGAGGAGACAGGCTGAGGGTTGGGGGTGTTCACCTGGAGAAGAGAAGGATCCAGGGAGAGCTTCCAGCACATTCCAGGGCCTGAAGGGGCTCCAGGAGAGCTGCAGAGGGACTGGGGACAAGGCCTGGAGGGACAGGACCCAGGGAATGGCTTCCCACTGCCAGAGGGCAGGGATGGATGGGATCTTGGGAAGGAATTCCTGGCTGGGAGGGTGGGGAGGGGCTGGGCTGGAATTCCCAGAGAAGCTGTGGCTGCCCCTGGATCCTTGGAAGTGTCCAAGGCCAGGCTGGACGGGGCTTGGAGCAACCTGGGATGGTGGGAGGTGTTGAAGTTGTAACTGGGTGATTTTAAGGTCCCTTCCAGCCCAAACCTTTCATGATTCAATGATTCCCTGATAAGATATAAAAATCTCTCTGGAATATATAAATTCATATTAACGCACAGTAAGTGAAGGCTTTATTCACTGTCAGTGACAGCACAGAAAATGTTTAAAAAATAATAATTAAAATCCCCCCCCCTACTTTCCTGTAATATCTTCCAGACTTTCACACACGAAATGACCCCAAGTTTTGAGAACCCATAACCAACTCTCAAGTGCTTTTCCAAACGAGGCCCTGATTTCTCACTGGCCTCCACACGAAGGTTTCCTTTCTCAGGGCCTCACAAATCAGAGCCTCATTTCTGCCACAAACTCCAACAATTCCCTGCTCATCCCTGTCCCGGTGATTCCCACACGTTCCCAGATGGCCTCTCCACAGGATTCTTTCTCCGTAACCTTGCGAGTTTTATTTTGCCATCAGCCTCACCTTGTGCTGAAAGCTCGGAAGCCTCATCTTCTACTAATAAATATTTAGGAACTGTTGGAATAAATAAGCCAGCTGACTCTAATGTTAATCCCGTTGTCTGTCCTTGACATTTTTCCTGACTTTTAAATGTTTAATTAGGTTATTAATAGCACGGAGGCTCCCTCTCTGCTCCTGAGCTTCGTTAGACCTGTGGTTAATCGGATACAGCTCGGAGCTGGAGTTGCAAAATGCTGGGCCAGAGGTGCCCTGAAAACTCTGGGAACAAAAGAGATTTGGGGATAGATCCTTTCTTTTTTTTTCCAAAGCAGAAAATTCCTCAGAGTCCAGTCCATTAGAACTGTGCTTCTTATTTTATTTTTTTTTTCTTTGCAAACGTGAGTGGAATAAAGGGGTTTTTGGTACAGCAAGGCAGAATTTACAGGGTTTGAAGTCTTCCTCCCAAACTTGCAACCTAAAAAGCTCAAGGGAAAATGGAAGAGAAAGCTGAATCATTGGGAAGAGAGGGGATGAAAATTAAAAAAAAACCCCCAAACCTGCATTTTAGTCTAATTAGACAAAGAAAATGCTCCACTAAAATCTATTTCCATAATTTCCATATGAATCTCTCCTTGGCTAATTAAAAGAGACAAGCAGTGTTATCAATAATGATATCACCACCTAAACGAGGAACATCTTCATATTTAATAAGATTTAGCTGTTAGCACAACCTCCCAACACTGGACAGAGCAGATTCCCAAGGGAATTCCTGTTAGGCCTTTCAAAAAACCAGGAAATCAGGGCACGCAATGGTTGAGGGACTTGCTGTAGCTGAAATTATTCAGAGAAAAGAGCTTCGAAGTATTTAGAGGAAAGTTCTTCACACTCCTAGAGCTCCTTTCAGAACATTTAGATGGGATTTGGCCAATCTGAGTTAATCTTCTCCACTAAAAATGAGACCAAATTCCATTTTATCGCCACTGAGGGAATCACTGCGAGCTCCTGGAGGTATTATAGGTCTGAAATATAATGATATTAACATTATTTGAATACATTATTCAAAAACGTGCTAAATGTGAACACCTTCCCTGAATACTGAAGCAGCCAAGGGCCAATCTGAGCCAGTGTTTTCCATATCCAGTCCTACAGAACAGAAGAAAAACCTTTAAATTTTTTAAAAGGGTTGGAAAAGAGTATTTCTATTCCTGATAAGGGGATTCATTCACTTCACTTCAAATATTCATGTGGGTGCTTAAAACTAATGCAGCCAATAGGAGCTATGAGGTATTTTGGGAGTTTAAAATTTTTAAAGTCCCATTAAATAATTTTAACTTCTTATTACAAAGTAAAAGCTGTTAAGAGCAGCCTGTTGTTTTTAGAGCACCGGGATTGCATTAAAAATAAGTTTGGGTTGTGTTTCTGTGCAACTTTTGTATTATTAATTAAAAAACCCCCTGTACAGTGTTGCAGATATCTCGGAAAAATTATGTAATTATCTTCATATTTATTAAGGTTTCGAGGTATTGATAAGAGACAGGGCTGGAAAACCATCAGAATTCTTTCTTTCTCACCAGGTTGAGGATTCTGACGGGCAGATTCTCCAGGCCCCTGATGGCAGTGAGTCTGTTGTGGGACAAACCCAGCTGGGTCAGGCTGTGGCACTTCTCCAGCCCTCGGATCTCCTCGATCTCGTTAACTATGCAGAGCTGTCAGGAAAAAAGAACTGAGCACAAAACCTGAGCAGTAATTAGAAGGTAAATTAGCAAATGGAGTCCAGTTTTATGGTGTGGACGGCAAAAGGTTCATCCTGAGGAATTCTAAATCCCGCTGCTCTGAGCATCCTACCCAAATTATTCAAGTCATAACAGCCAGTGATGTTTTATGGGGTTATTTCACTCTAAATTACACCTTTTTCTGTCCTGGCCATCTGTCCTGAGAGGAAAACGTGCGTTTTAAATTCACATTACAGTTAAAAGCAGCACTACAAGGAATTAGGATTCCTCTCAGCAAACTTCAGCGTTAAAAGAACTCCTCAGATTCCTTAAACAAAGCACCTTGGACAACAAATCCGTCCCAAATTTCTCCTTTAAACGGATGAAGTGAGAGGAACCTGGCTCTGGATCTGCCCCAAATGAGGTCAAACTCTGCCCCAGGGATGTGACTCTTGGGTGACTGGAGTTAGGCAAGAATAGGCAGAAGTGTGAACAAGGAAAAATCACAGTTTAAGCCACAAGCATCGACATGAGGCAGCAAATTGCTCAGCACTGAATAACAATACAACCAATTTTAGCCTCTTAATGATTCAATAGAAAGCTTTGTCACATATTTTTGTCCTATATTATTTTCAGACTTTGTGGCTGGAATGTCTCTTTCTGGTTTGGGCAGTTCTTCCCAAGACAACTCCTTTATAAACCTTTATAAATCCCCTATAAACCTGTCAGGTGTGCTGTGTGTGCGTGGAAAAAAATGATAATGACTTGGCCATCTGCATCATAATTCACTTAAAAATGGTAAGAAAAGCTTAATTACCGTCGGTAAATGCAGGCCAAACATCTCTGCTTCTGCAGGGTACTTCAGAGAGTATTTTCTTTCATCTAGGGTTAAAAATGTGATTTTTCTATCTGCCAGGTCTTTGGTGAGGAGTGTTTGGTGCCGCTCTGCTGTTCTGAATTCTGCATTTCCAATCCTGCCCTCACCCTCCGCTGTTTCAGGGGCTTCTCTTGTGCCCACGAAAACATTTTGGTCCCCATTTCAGCAACGCCTTCCTTGACACACGAAGAAATTTCAAGGCAGCTGCGTGAAACCAAATCAAACCCTACAGATGGGACCCACAACGCAAATCTTTGATCGTTTTTTTTTCCCCCTCCCCCTCCTTTTTTCATTTTGCTGCAGGGTTTTGGCTCCGTGATGGAGAATTAGAATTGCAAAAAAGGGGCTCGGTGCCGTTTTGTGACAGGATTTGTGTCACCTTGCACCCTCTCTAAAGTGGGCACAACGTCACCTGCGTGCCCTGCAAATGCCTTTTCTGCTCCCCCACGAAACAGGCACTGGGTTAATATCAGCTGGTAGCGGGCAAGAGGCAGAAAAATCCTCCTGTCTCCTTCTTTTCTGAGAGCAGAGGATCAGGACGCAATTCCTGAAGAAAAGAGGGAGAAGTTCAGGAGCCCTCCGGATGCAGTTTGAAGGCAGCAGGGCGACGTGAAGCTCCAGGAAGGAATCCTTAGGGAAGCCTTGGAAAAATAGAGCTGAAAAGTCAATTTACAGCTTCCTGTTTATCAGGTTTCTGCCAGAAAAGCGTTTCTAATTCCAGAAATTGGGATGAGTGAGGAAGTGGGGAGCAGAACAACCTTTGCTCCGTGTGTTTCCCTCAAAAACTCCAGGAAGTTTTTCCTTTACTTCAAAATTCTTGGCCACTAAACAGCCTTGTCCTGAAGAAATAGCTGGGTCTAAGATGAAACAACAAATTCCTCTTTTATTTAAGTGCTCCAAGCTGATTCCCTGTTAACCTTTGGTATTTAAAAATCCTTTTTAAATATAATTTATGACCTGTGCCATGCAGAGACAGTGGGACATCTCCCCTTTCACTTTTCCACGACACAAAAAGGAAGTTTTTGTGTTCCTCTAGCAGGAAAATCCCTCAAATGTGCCCACTTTTATTGCTTAAGTAAATTAAGATCAGTCTCAGAATCACAATTTAATCTCAGTTCTAAGGACAAAACTGACATGAAGGGGAAAATACAAAGAAAACAGGTATTTATTTGAAGAAACAGCAAAAAAAAAAAGCAACTTTTCTCCCATTCAAGATTCCCCAAAGGATACAATCCAGCAGGAGTTTAGTAAGCGAGTGGTACGCTGACAAATCTTGCATTTTTGGGATTTGATTGTGTGAAAAATCTACTTCCTAAAGGAAAAAAGAGAGGAGTTTGGGGTTATTTCTTCAGCACTTACTGTGGCTGGGAGTTTGCTGTGTGTTCCACCTTCCCACCACACGCAGGGGTTCAGTGTGGAAGAAAAGACATAAATAACATCCACGCAAATAAACATAAATCAAATACACAGAAATACACATATAAATATAAATAAAAGGCATAAATAAAAGACAGAGCCAAACATTTGGGAAAGCTGTTAAAATGTGAACTGAGGTAAGAAAGAATAAGGAAGGAAGAAAAATTGACTTTTGCCTATGCCCAGATACAAAGTCTAACTTAGATTCAGAAAATCCCTTTGAATTTAAACCTTAAAAATACTTTTTTTTTTTTTTTTCAGACTTACCTTGAGGTTTTTAGGTGGTTTAAAATCGAAATATGTGGTCAGTGCATTTTTGGAAGCATTCAGCTCTATCAAGTAAGGCATGTGACTGACACAGGAAAGATCTAGAAACGAAACAAAAATGTCAAATCCCGTGCCTGAAGGAGAAATCATCATGGCAAAATGGGATAATTACATCCTGGAGCAATTAAGAATCAATTTGTAGCTGCACGTTCAGAAAGCGATGCCCAAAACGCAGAAATCAGATCTATTAACACCTTCTCTTGGAGGAAAAAAAAATGGCTTATAAACCACAAAGAATAAATATCCAGGTTCTACGCTTAATTTTCACCACGTCAATTGATCTGCCTACAAGCAAGAACATATTTTTATATCCTACCCACCTCTAGAATGACAGATTCACTCTGTCCTGAGTTATCAATTAGTGGAGGAAAGCATTTAGGCCACGGCCAAAGAGTAAATGAGTGGTTGCTATGGAAAAGTCCCTGCTCTGTTCATATCTGGCCTCCACAGAAAGAAACTCTTATTAAAATGAGCAGGGAAGAGGAGCTGCTTTACAAAAGTGCTGCTCTTATTGGACTCCAGCTCCTCAAGTGAAAGGAACTCGAAGGAAATAATGTGGTTGCCCCACCACAGCTTATTCCACTTGATGTTAAATTTAAAAAAAAAAAACCAAGACAGAAGGAAGGAGTAGCTGATGGAGTTTTATCCCAGTCTCCATTTGTCACCTTTTTAAATGTAAAAAATGTAATTTTTTTTTACCTTTTCTCACCCTTGACAAGGCTGGGAAAACCATACCGGGCATAACTTGAAATTTCCTGTCAAATCTCCACCTTAACCTTGACATATTTGCTGGGATTTTCTCTCTGGATAATAAACTGAGAGTTTAAGCTCCACGTTCCCACTGATAAACACACGCTGGTCTTAATGGGCCATGGATATTTCAGAGGGGATCAAGCCTGGTTCCGTGGAGCTGGAATATTTTACGCCATTAAAATGTCAGCCGGGCTTGGTGACACTAAAGCTCCGTGGTCCAGTGCCTTTCTCATCTGAAACGATTTCACAACCCAAGAACTTGTGGTGTATTTACTCCATACCATTAATTTTATTGGAGGAAAGCTCCATTTTCTGCAGGTGAACGTATCCAGAGAGAACGCTGATGTCGCTCAACTCACGACCCTGGGAAAAGGGGAAGGAAAGGGATTTTAATAATGATTTTAATAACTGGCTGTGTAAACTCAGCTCGCTCGGGAGCAGGAGACATCGGAGAGGTGCCCCAAGGTCCCTCCGGGCAGGGTGACATCCACAGAAAGTGATGTTAGAGCAGCCAGCAGCGGAGAAAATGTCAAAAGAAGGACTCGGAAACAACAACCAGAGAGCTGCAGTCAGGAAAAACGCCAGGGAAACAAAGCTGCGTGCAAAAGGGAGGGACGGCAGAGATCTCTGAAAAGACACGACCATTTTAACTTCCTCAGTGCAGCCTTTTCAGGTGTTTCACACATTCCTCTGCTTTTTTCCTCCAGCTGACTGAAGCAGGAAGATACATTTTCACACCTGGATAAGGAAAAATCTTCCTGCTGCTGCTACACGGTGAAAAAAAAAATCTCCTCCACTGTGAGTCTTACCCAAAACCCTGCACGTGAAACAGCATTGGCAGGCAGAGACAAAAATCCTTCTTTTGACTTTTTCTTTTTACTAGGCCAACAGTTTGCTGTCAAAAAAAAGGAAATATTTGTGCAGGGGAACACCTTAAAGTGATGGGTTTTTTTTTTTAACTTGCGCTTACTGGAAGTGTCAGATGAAGATAAACATATTCAGTCCCAGGGGCTGAGTAGCCCAAGGTGTGGAGTCCCTCAGCGGCGGTGTCTTCGTCCAGCACTCCCTCCACCCGACCCTATAAAACACCGGGAAAGGGGAGGAACGGGTTAAGGGGAGATTTATGAAGGGGAATTCCCCACTTGGCAGAATCCAGAGGCTGCTGGGGGTTCAGCTGGGAGCAGGGTTTAATAAAAGTCCTCAATCAAACGCTGCTTTCCACACTTCAGCACCCCACCGAGGCACCACGCACTGGGGGAAATGATGAACGCTGCCCTCGGAACAGCTAAACAGAAACACGCCGCATGCCAGCTCCGGACATTTAAGAAGGTTCATCAGGTTTTTGCTGGGGTTTTTAATTTTTTCCCCTCCTGCTCGAAGCACAGGACCCATTTCCCGAGGTGCTGAGCCACGCGGCTCCCATGGGTTACGGATGTTAACACCTCAGCAAACCAGCACTAACACCAGTGCTGCACCCCCAGCGCGAGCATTACTTGGAAGCCCTTTTACATCTGTTCAGCGCGAGCAGCCCAGCGCTGCTCCTCGGAGAAAAATAAAATACCTTTGCCAAAGAGGCCGCTTGACAGATGGCACTAATGAACCACTGCGTGGGTTTAATGAGGAAATCAGCCAATGGCTTGTGAAATTCCTATAAGCTCGGAGGAGCCGCACGACGATCGCTAATCTAGGGACCAGGAAATAATGCAGTTTTCTAAATGGTGGCACCTACATGTTAGAGCGAGGGAGGGCACAGAGGCGCTTCCACGAGGCGAAATAGGAGGTGATATTTTGTGGTATTGCGATTTAAAGCCCAGCAGGGTGGGGAGAGGAAATTCACACGTGTCCAGGGGCTTGTTGGAGCTCAGGGCTGGGAATTTAAACAGGAAAGGGGGTTTTCGTTTGGCCACAAATGAGGGGCTTCATCCGTAGTTTTATATGGCCAGGAGACTTGGCAGTGCTGGGTTAATGGCTGGAATTGACAATCTTCACAGTTTTTTCCAATCTAATTGATTCTGTGAGAGACGGGGGCAATCCAGAAGTACTCTGGACACCACGGGGATGGCAGGGACCCTAAACAAGGCAGAAATGAGAGGTGCCCCCATTCCCTCCCCCTTCTTTCCCCCACATCTACACCGAGGGGGGGAAAGAGCAGTTCCCTCCCAAGCACACAGCCTTCCCCAAGCAGCTGGGGAGCCCTGAGCTGAACCTCTGAGCGCTCCGACTCCTCTTCCTCTTCCTCTTCGCCGTCCTCCTCCTGCTCATCCTCGCGGTGAGGCAGCTGGGGCTGCTCGTCGGGGAACTCCTGAGCGAGGGGCTCATGAGAAGGGGGAGGCTGCTCCCCGAGGCTGCCCTCTACCCCGTTCTCCTCGCCGTCCGCCATGAGCTGTAATAAGGAGGGAGGAGGCGGAGGGGACTCCGCTATCGGTCCCGTCCCCACTCAGGCCCGGCCGCCGCCATTTGTTTACTCGTTGCCATGGAGACGGAAAGCGCCGCGCCCACCGGGGGCTGGGATCGCGCCAACTGCATCGCCAGCCAATAGGAGCGCAGAGCGTGCAGCGGTGCAGCATGGGAGTTGTAGTTCTCCACGCGGCCCGCCCTCGCTGTGTCCTCCGGGCCGCGGAGCATCTTGGGAGTTGTAGTTCGCCTCCCTGAGGCAGCCATTGGCCTCGCTCCCGCGTCGAGGTGCAGAACAAACTTATAAACGTTATAAATATGCCAATTTAAGGAGATAAAGAGGTGCACAAAGACCTTCTGGCGAAGACAGAGCCTTTACTGCCTCCTCAGTACGTTGAGGGAGACCAAAGTGTTTATGTTACATCTTTGGTCAACCATGAAGTAACCCAGACCCTCATTAAGCCCTATGTGCATATTAACATTGACACCCCTGAGGATGCCATGGCTCACATGGAATCCCACCAATAAGATACGATTGTTTCATTCCACTGGGAAGGGCCAAAAATAGTATAAAAGGAGGATTTCAAGGTGAAAAGATCGAAAGGGAAAACACTTCTTGTTAGGGATCAGTAAATGACTGTGTCTCTCCTCCTTCCCCTGAAGGGATGACTTTAAGTGAGTTTTGTGCCTCCAATTGCACTGGAGCAGACCCAGAAATGTTAATTTTATATATGTATATACGGAATAGATCTCTGTTACTATACTTTTTGTCACAACACACATTAACGCTCCATAGTTGGTGGTGAAGCGGTGTTTTGTCCGTAAGAAAAACGAACCATTTCAGAACTGGTGGGGAAAAAATCCGTATCATTTAGCAGGAAATATTTGGGAGATAATGAGAGATGAGACTGTCTCAGCGGGGGAAAGCAAAACGACAGCTTTTGAGATATCTTTGCGTGTTGTGCTGTTTTTTATATCACGTGTATCTTACAGACACCAGTCTGCTCCTAATACAAATTTGAAGCAAAGATGCTAAAGATATTTGAGTTTTTCCGTCTAACATCCACCTTTCTTCTTACATTGCAGAACGGGGTAAAATGAGAATGAAAAGGCAGAAAATAAAGGGAAAAAGGAGGAGAAGATGTGACAGAATATCTCCAAATACAAGTCCCTGCAAGATAAACACAGGGAAAGAACATCTCCGTGTGGTGAAACAATTGAATATTGGGGATGGGGTTATTGCAGTGAATTTCCATTGCTGGTAAAGTGACGCCCATCTTCGAATGAGGTGGTTATTGCTAAAAAAAATGAAGAGGAAGATATAAAAACTCCTTATGGACATTACCCAATGACTTTCATCTCTGTGCTTCAGGGAAACATTATGATAAGTGCAATAAAGCTACCCCAAATTACATTCTTTTATTATCTCGCCGGTCATAAATGTTAAAACCCTTAATGGGATTTATTCCTTTTGCGCTGAGCACCCCACAGCCCGCCGGCACAGAAGGCTCTGCTCCAGCTGCTTCAGGGATGGGCAACAAAGGGAAAGGCTGGAGAGCTCAGAGACGACAGGACACCCTGAAAGGGAAGGAGGAGCCCTGTCTGGGAGCGGGGTTTGGGAGGATTTTGGGTTTGCTGTGACCTAGGAGAACAATTTTGGATCAGCAGAGCTGCTCAAGGGCAGTGATTTTTTTGCTCCCTTTCGTGCTGCTGTGGCTGTTCCAAGCTTTCGTGACCTCCAGGATGTTCCCCTTCCCAACCCCACGCTGTTTTATAGCCCACACCTGCAGGTTTTGTCTCCTGCAGACGGCAGGATCATCATCCCTTGCTTCCCTGCTGCGCCAGGGCTCCCTGTGACCACAGGGAATTGGGTCACCCCCACAGGGGATGGGGTGTGGAAACATCTGACTTTAGCCAGGGCTGGTCAGAGGGCTTGGAGAGCTCTGCTCTGGAAAATCTGTCTGGTTTTAGAGAGAAACCAAAATGCAGAGAACCTTTTACTCAATGTTTCAATTTCAAATTGAAAATTTCAGCATCAAAGGAGCGGGAAGCAGATGGATGTCGGGAAGGCAGCCCAGGTGCTGGGATTAACACGCGGCAGGTGCACAGGAAGACACTTGCCCCTGCTCCAAGCCCTCCAAGAGGCAAAGGCCACACGTAATCAAATTAATATCGAGCTGGGCAGCTTGTCCTTGTAAGACAGGGCTGGAGATTTCCTGGGAACAGATGAGAGGAAAGGAGGGCAGGTCCAAATCCAGTTTACACGGACTGCCACCGAGCTTGGAGCACAGCCAGCAGGGCTAATGAGTTCTCAGCATGGACGTGTCCCAGAGTTTATTTCCTACCATCTGGAAAACGCCTGCCCTTCCACTGGGATTCAGGATGATTCAGGCAGGAGAAGGGGTTATTAAAACCTCGGGGTCACGCTCGTCCTCCCTCCCCATCTCCCCCCACCCCATCTGTTTGGCTTGGCAGAGCAGGGAGCGGCCGCCTGGAAGCTCTGGGATGAAGTGGCTCCTTGAAGAACCCTCTCCATGAGGGATGGAGTGAAATGATTGTGCATTTTGGGCTGGAGACAGATTGGTCCTGAACGGGGCCGTTACAAAAAGGAGCAGAAACAAAACGCCTCTGTGGTGACAGGAATTTTGATGGACCCAGAAGATAGCTGGGGTGGTGGGAAATGTCACCTCGGGCCTCCTCTTTCCCGTGCCACATCCCTGGATGAGCACAGCACGTCCAGCCAAGGGGATCATCCACAACATATTCTCCTTTCTCAGCAGAAAGGAGGAAAATTGGAGCTTTTTCCTCCGTAAAGGGCACACTGAAAGCTGAGCGAGGCCATGCCAAAGGGCTGGCAGCTGTCTGTCCATCTTCCTCCAGGATCCGTGCTGCTTTCTACACCTGGCCAAAGATTTGTGCACTCCCCTTTTCCTTGTCAACCCTCTCTGCTCTCAGTTTTAGCTCCAGCTTCTCCACGGTCCCAAACTGGCAGGGTTTGGTGTTCCCACCTCCAGAATGTTGCCCTGCCCCCCTGGTTGCTTCACTTGGTGCTCATCTGGATCTCCCGGAAGAGAAAGGTTGGCCAGGAATGTTGGAGGAGCCATTCCCTGGCAGCTGTCCTTTCCCTCTGTGGAAAGGGGTCACATCTGAGGGTGCTGCGCAGAGCTGTGGGGTTTGGTTTCGCGCTGGGTGGGGAGTCTGGTGGTAATTAATGTATTTTGAGGGGTCAGAGGGAAATCCCTTGTGTGTGCAGCGGGATGGCTCCAACCTGGGGACAGCCTCACAGGATCATGGAATCCGAGAGTCACTGCGGTTGGAAAAGCCCTCGGAGATCACTGAGTCCAACCATTCCACGAGAATGGTGAGAGGGAAGACAACCCACATCAGGGCCAGCTTGGGTCAGTGAAGGTCTGTGCTTTGGGATAGACTCAGTCCCAAATTATGCCTGGAAGAGCCCTCACTGTTCTCAGCTTCTCAAGCTAAAAGGTTAAAGGGGATGGAGCAGCCCCAGCGGGTGAGAAGTGACTCCAGCTGTGCTAATGAAGGAAAACTCGTTAATCTGTTGTTTCCTCATTAGTGAAGGGGCTGATGGGGCACAGATGGGTGAGATGTTTCCCCAAATATTTTAAATTTCAGACACTGCTTGGCCGTGGTGTGGAACGTTCCCCAAATTCTCCTGCCTCTGGAACAGCGAACACTGAACAACCATTAAAAATAACCCGAAACCCCAGAGCTGAAGCTGTAAATCAGCAGTTATTGTCCTCATAAAACCTCCCCTTTATTGACAGAGGGAGCCCTTCATACTCAGGAGTGTTAATGGCAAACACTGGCCTTAAATACATTGATTTACTATTCAATTATAAAAACAATCAGCTCCCAAATACGCGCCACGTGCAAAGCAGATTTATGGGCAGCCCTTTGCCCTCCTAAAAGCCCCACACAGATTCACGCAGTGACTCACCGAGAAGCTCCAGGCAATAAAAGGACCCAGCTGGGTGTGGGGAGGAGGAGGAAACTCCAAATGCTCCTGAGTAGGCAACTTAAATCCCATTAAACTCAGCTTTGCAGCTCCAGCTTTCGTGGTGGTGGGGCAGAGGTGGGAGTTTATTTGGCACCGTCCCTTCGGCTTCTTCCCAGGGCTGTGTTCCTGGGATTTCCTGCTGGGAGCGCATCCTTAAATCGGTTCCCTGCAGCCAATGGCTTGGGTTTACCCATTTCCCCTTAATCATCTTGTGTTTCTTGCTGAACCTTCCCCACATTTTCCACGGGGGAGTTGGTGGCGGGAGAGTCTGTGTCACATCAGAGGTGGCAGCCTGGAATGTGGAGAAGGCCCCACGTGGGGACAGCTGCCAGCAGCCTGCAGGAGTCTGGAAAGTCTTGGATGAGGGGTCAGGAGTGGCTTGGGACATCACAGAGTTGTTGGGAAAGACTGCAAAGGTCATCAGGTCCAACCATTCCCCCAGCACTGCCAAGGCCGCCACTGACCATGTCCCCAGGTGCCACACCCATGTTATAAACGAGGCCAGGACTTTTTAAAAGTAAAAGTCATTCGTTTATTATGGAGAGCAACTGGGAACGGAGACCCACGAGTAGCCCAGGTCCCACCCGACAAGCCAGAGAAACAACGTAACAGAGTGAACACTCCGAGTGCTCCCTCGGGTACCGAGCTCCTCAGGAGAACCCGGGGCGGAGCCCCGAGACAGTTCTTATACCCTTTGCTGCTTTGTAATTGGTCTGGTGTAAGATCCTCCTCNCGTTACAATTCTTTTAAAAACATTAATTTCATTTATAACACCCACATGGCTTTGAAATCCCACCAGAAATGGGGACTCCACCACTGCCCTGGACAACCCTTTTGGGGAAGGAATTTTCCCAGTATCCAGCCAGATCCTCCCCTGGCCCAGCCCGAGGCCGTTCCCTCTCCTCCTGTCCCTGTTCCCTGCGAGCAGAGCCCGACCCCCCCGGCTGCCCCCTCCTGTCAGGGACTTGTGCAGAGCCACAAGGTCCCCCCTGAGCCTCCTTTTCTCCAGGCTGAGCCCCTTTCCCAGCTCCCTCAGCCGCTCCTGGGGCTCCAGCCCCTTCCCTGGACACGCTCCAGCCCCTCAATGTCCTCCTTTCCATGAATGCCCCCAGGGTTCCGGGGGCCCCTCAGCAGTGCCAGCACAGGGGACAGTCCCCGCCCCGGGGCCTTCCTGGGCCCGGCTCTCTCTCTCCTTAGTCCCGGTTCTGCTCAGCTCAGGCTCGGCCTCCCTGTGCCTGTCAGAGCCCAGCGATGGAGAGGGGGCTGAGCCAGGAGCAAGAGCAGCAGCATGGAGACACCGAGGCACGGAAAATAACCGTGATATCAATTAAAGTCACCACAGGCCTTTGGAAGTGCTCAGCGCCAGGGGCAGGATTCCGACCGCTTTGTGTTTCTCTCTCCTTTTCCCAGCCCTGCTTTCTCCTCTCCGACGGTGGCTGGGAGCCACGGGACGAGCTGAGGCAGCCCAAGGGGGGATCTGTCTGTGCCAAACACATTTCATGCTGCAGCTCAGCAGAGGAAATCACAAACGCTGAAGTCCAAGGCCTGAGCAGTCCAGTTTTTTCCCCTGATTGCCACTGTGCCTCAGCTTAACAGAGTAAATAACGAACACCGATGCAATGAACTTCCCAGTAAATGTCTCCTGATGAATTTCACACAGGTCATCCAAAAGCAAATTTAATGATTACATGCTGGCCGCAGCCACCTCGGTTTTGTTCCTGGCTCGGTGGTTAGATCCAATCAGCAAAGGAAGGAATGGAAAAAATAAAGTGAAATGCCTCATTTCTGAGCACGCTTCCTGTTCAGTGCAAAAGCTGAAACTCGAACTGCAGGGTGCGGGCAGCTCCAGCTCGGATTAGGATGGGGTAGTGGAATGGAAGGAATGAAAGAACAGGGCCAGTCCACCAGGGACTGCGGCCTGGAGAGCAACGTTCGACTTCCCTGGATCTCAGCTTCCTTTGGAGTTTATCGTGTTTGGAGCACGGAGTCCTCAGGGCATGACATCCCCTGCTCGGCACTCACAGCCGTGCCCCAGGCTCGGGATGCTCCTGGGATATAACGGATGTGGGCCTCTGGGTGTTTAAAGCGTGGTGGGATGAATCCTTGGGTGATAAACTCCTGAAATTAGAGCTCAGGCAGCTTTGAGGGCAAGGTCTGCGGTGGTGAGCGGGGCTTTTGTGTATCACGGGATGTCCTGCTGTGGGAATGAATCCCAGAGCCTCAGGATCAGTGTGCAAGTGGCCTTTGTGTGATTGTCCGTGCCTCAGCTCCGTAAAATGACTCCTTTCCACTTCAAACAGAGCTCCCTGCTCGTCTGTGAGCAATAGAACTGACATTGCTGCAGTGCTAATTTCCTCCTGGCACCTCTTCCCCGCTCCCTGTCTGAGTGCCCTCCCCTGCGCTGCCATCACCACAGCCAGAACGAGATCTGCAATTATGATTCATGCTAATAAAATAAAACTGCTGCAATAAAAGACAAAGGGAGAGCCTCGGTGGAGAGGCTCCTCAGCAAACCCCTCCAGCCAGAGCTGTCTGGGAATGGAAGGTGATGAGTTTGGGGGGGAGCCACACCTTGATATCCTTGGGGGGTTCATCCATCCATCCATCCATCCATCCATCCATCCATCCATCCATCCATCCATCCATCCATCCACCCATCCACCCATCTCTATCCTGTCTGTGCACATCCAATATATGAATTTATATCTTCCAGGCAGCTTTGTACCATCCTTAATCAAGAGGATAAAAAGAGGGAAGGAACCCTCAGGAGAGGATGTGTTGGAGGCTGACATTCCAGTATGAAAGGAACCAGAGCAATTTGCTTTTCCTTCCACCTTTCCTATTGTGCTTGGCGCAGACTTCAAAATCGTGGGATAATTAAAACCCAGTAAAGATTATGAGGCTGTAAAAAGGAAATTGTGAAACCCTCATGAACTTTTACAGCCCCTGTGGAAACGTTTTGGGTTTGCGGTCTGGAGAAGTATTTCCTTGTCTGTTTAAGCACCAAAGGAGCACTTCCATGGAATGATTCCTGGCACAGCTGCCAGCATTTCATGGGGCTTTACGGAACGGAATCTCCAGGCTTTGCCTGTGAACTGTTGTGTCCTGCAGGGTCATGTCAGGACAGCAAAACGATTTGTGGGGAAGGACTGGTGAAGGCAACAGAATCCCAGGATGGGTTGGGTTGGAAGGGACCTTAAAGCCCATCCAGTGCCACCCCTCCCGTGGGCAGGGACACCT